>JANRMT010062804.1:24316924-24354109 GCA_026402145.1 Polypterus bichir lapradei
ATATGGCTTTTATCTTAGACTCCATCAAGTTTCTAAAATTACACTGCCACTAATTACTATGGAGAGGAAGGGTTTGTCAGGAAGTTTTGAAACTACTTCATGTCTGCACGTTTTCATTTTGTTAATTGTCAATTTTAAAAAATGGTGATTTATTAAAATGACTAACATTTTTCAAAGAACATTTTTCATATTTAATCCTATAGTTTAAAAGGTTTTGTAATCAAACTTGCTTAGTGTTAACTTTATTTGATGTATTTATCTTTCCCCAGGATTTAATAGCACATTCAGCAGCATTTCTTTGTAGGTTTGTCTTTATTAAATTCAGTTAATCTAATGATCATGGGCTATAAAAGTTACATAAACTGTAATTTCACGTGATGGAATTCCTTAAGATCCTTTACGACAATGCTGAAAACATGCAGACTTTGCGATGAAAGAGCCTGGGCCAGCAATTGGACTAATGTCCTATCATCAGCATTAACTTCGACACAATGTTTTTAGCATTATCTTTCCATTTATTGCTAATGTGCAAAATATATGGATCATATCCTAATAAGATCAAGCTAATAACATTTATTTACTGTGTTACAAGGGACTGGGATAGCAAAATAGAGCCACTGCAAAAAAGGAGAAGGAAATATACAGGCATTAGGAAACAGACAAGAAAATGTCCATACTTCCTTCAGAGGTGGTGTGTGCAATAATCATTAGAACATTACAGTAACGTTGATGAGAAACAGACATTCGGCTCATCAAAGTTTAGCATTTCTAGCAACCCAATTTCTCCAAAAATAACATCAGGTTGAAGTTTGAAGGTTGCTAGACTCCTACTCTCTACCGCACTACTTGGTATTCATTGTATGTGTCAATGGTTCTCTGTGTGAAAACAATTCTTTTGCTTGTGCAAAATTTACCCTAAGAACTTAAGAAGTTTCCATTTGTGTTCCAGTGTTTAAAGATTTCAGTGCTGTCTCCTCTTAACCTTAATTTGCTTAAACTGAAAAGGTTCAGCTCCCTCTGTTTTGTTATAACTCATACCTTGCTGTACTTCCATGGACTTAAACCATAAGCCAACTCAGTTGTAGCGGTGCTACTGGGGCTTGAAACTGCAACTCCTAGCAGTTCCTGCAGTGGCTCTGATTGTTCTCCTTCTGATGGTGCAGGGGCTGTTGGGTTCAAGGAGGGCAGCACAACATTTAAAAGGAGACTTGTGATACCAATGAAAAAAAAAGTACTTTGTGGTGCGTGTCTGAAGTTCTTGTCTGATACTTGTACTTTCTCATTTGTTTCCTGGATCGTTTCTTGGTCAGGGTCTGGATTTTCTGCTGTCTGCCTGTTACGTGAGGACTGTATGTGGATTTATGGCCATCCTGTGAAGAAAGGAGCACTCCTGAACCCGTCCACCCATCTTCACCATTTCAGGAACTACTGGTAGGACTATCTTTACATTCCTCTTCAACGTCTGGATCTCTGATCTATTTACCTTAATCTTTACATTACAGCTGTTGCCGTTTTTTCATGGACTTTACTGTGTGTGGTTTTTGTTTATGGTTTGTTGTATTTAATGTATAATTGCCATAAGGGGAATTTGGTGAGATTGTTGTTTTCATTTATTATTGTTAATACATTCTTTATTTTCTGTTTTATCTGCTCTTAACTGGTTCAGGTCATATTTAACTGGTAGACACTTTTCAGTAACTTTAAATTCCTCTTTTTCATCTACTGCTCCTCTCAAATATGGTGTTCCTCAGGGATCCATTTTGGGTCCTATTTTATTCTCTATATACCTTCACCCTATTGAAGCGATTTTTAGGAAATTTAACATTACTTTTCACTGCAATGCTGATGATACTCAGGTTTATATTCCTGTCTGCAACTCTGCAACAAATCAGCTCCACAACTGTCTGTCTGAACTGAAGATCCTGGATGGCTAATAATTTTCTTGATCTAAATCAAAATAAAACAGAGGTGCTTATAGTGGGTCCACCAGCTAAAGCCCAAATTGGTCTTGGACTTCTCGGCTCTTTCTCTGTCTTTTCCAAACCTCAAGTCCGCAATCTTGGTGTTACCTTTGATAGTAACCTCTCTTTTGAGAAACAAGTAAATTCTGTAGTCAAGAGTTGCTTTTTTCAACTTCGTCTATTAGGTAAGATCAAGCCTTTTTTATCTTCTAAAGATCTTGAGAAAGCTACTCATGCTTTTATTTTTTCTCGCCTCAATTATTGCAATTCACTGTATTCTGGGATTAACAAATCTCTGATACACAGGTTACAGTTGGTCCAAAATGCTGCCGCTCGCTTTCTGGTTGGGGCAAGGAAGTATGACTCTGTTTCTCCTATTTTAGCTTCTTTACACTGGCTGCCTGTCAGTTTTCGAATTGATTTTAAAATCTTGCTGCTAGTTTTTAAATCTTTACATGGGCTTACTCCTGCCTATTTATCTGAATTGTGTATTTTACACCAGCCATCCAGAGTGCTTAGATCTTCTGGTCAGTTGTCTTTTGTTGTCCCTCGTACCAAGTGTAAAACCAAGGGGGGCAGGGCCTTTGTGGCTGCTGCCCCTTGCCTGTGGAACTCTCTACCTCATCACATAAAGGAGTCGTCTACAATTGAACTGTTCAAAACAAGATTAAAAACTCACTTCTTTTCACTTGCATTCAGTGACCTTCAGTAATACCGATGGTTTCCTCTTTGTGATCATATAACATTATTTCTATTTATTATCTATCTTATTTTATGTTCATATATTTTATTACTATTTATGTTTTATTGTTTATTGTTTTTGTTTTTTCTTTTATTCTATTATTGTAAAGCACTTTGGCCGCAACATTACTATGTTGTTTTAAATGTGCTATATAAATAAATTGACATTGACATTGACATTATTTCTGGTGGCTTTTTGTCTCTGTTTGTGAAGGGATGAGGGTTGAGCCAAGGCTGGGTGCGTCCCTGGAATCTCCACTAAAAAAAAATAAATAAATCACCATCTCTTCGATGGTGTGAATCTTAGTTGCACCGGACAGCTACACAGTTAGCATATTTGTATTATGGCAACTACTGGTTGTCATCCACAAACCTACAATGTCTGGATTACAAGGGCCATCAGCAGCAGCCTCCCTTACTAGCATTAACTAAAGGAGAACTTCTTTTAACTATTTGTGCAGGGGGTTAGGCTGTGAGCAATGCTGAGCTATCTCTCTCTCTCTCTCTCTTACTGTGTGTGGTTTTTGTTTATGTTTGTTTGTTTTGTTTATGCTTCACAGCACCACTTTGTACACTTACAATCCTAGAATCAGCCAGGCCAGTCTTATCTGGATATTTTCCAGGACTGTTATATAATGTTTGATTCTGGAGACCAAAACTTCACCCAGCACACCTGGTGAGTCCACTGCAGAGCATTGTATAGCTTAAGAATAACACTGTTTGACTTGTACTGTACACATTATTCTATATAACCTAACATTCTATTGGCCTTCTTAATTTCTTCTGCACTCTCTGGATGTAAATAGTGATGAGTCCGCTATGACTCCTAGGTCCTTCCCATAAATTGTACTTTCAAGTTTTAGACCTCCAAATGTGTATTTTTATTTCCTACATGCAATACTGTGCATTTTCTTACATTCAATTTCATCTGGCACAAATCTGACCAAACCTCTATTCTGCCCAGGTCCCTCTGATTCTGCTAATTCTAGATTATCTGCCATTTTACTTAATTTGGTATAATCTGCAAAGTTAAGAAGCTTGTTATATATATTCCTAATCAGAGCAATTACATATATTAGAAGGAGCAGCACTGACCCCTAAGGTACATAACTTTTAGCATCACCTAACTTTGACAGGTTTCCTCGTACTATCATTATTTTCTTGCTGTGCTTGAGCCAATTTTGCCTCCATGTACACACAGTTTCATGACTGGCCTGTCAAGAGGGATTTTACCAAAGGCTTTCTGAAAATCAAGATAAATAATATTATATGCACTGCCCTGATCATATCTTTTTGTTGCGTACCTCTAGAATTCCAGCATATTAGTAAAACTTGACCTTACCCATCTGAACTCATTTGCTTGCTCACTCCTGCTCTTGCCATGTGTGGCTCAATAGCTTTTTAATAGCTATTTCCATTATTTTGCCCATGATGCATGTTAAGCTTACAGTCACATAGTCACTTGAATTCGCCCAATCAACATTTTATATAACAGGATAATATTAGTTATATTCTAGCCCTTAGGAACCAGAGGAGTCATTATCCAGGAAGGCAGTTGAGTGAGGCTTTATAGATCATAAAGGTTTAAACAGTCATTCCAAAGTTATAGTAATGAATTTTGGTATTCTCTCACTAAATGACTCCATACTTTCGGAAGTTGCAGTAAGAGGACACCACATTAGTGTAAAAGTGGGTAATCAAACATTGGAAAGGTTTGTACCTCATACCTAGTAAAGTGTCCTGGAAGGTTTTTACAGTCACAAAACCAGCTAATTATTTGTCAGAAGGCATTATGAATATACCTCCTGGTTCCATGGCAGTATAGACAGGAAAAGCAGTATAAGCAAGATAAATTTGTGGCCAGGATGCAGTCATACAATATTCTCCAAGAACACTAGGGGGAGGCAAGCTAGTACATACCAGGATACTTGGCCCTCTGACCAAAGAGCAGCCAGGGTGACTGAAAAAGCCTGGAAAAACCGCACCCCAAACCAGGCTGCAGCACAAGGTACCAATATGATATTGGCAAATCCCTTAGCTCTGATATAGAGAAAGACTCCAAGAACAGTTAGAACCCCTGGCACTTTAAATAGATTTTGGAGCAAATAGGTACAAGGATATCTGGGGGTGCCAGAAAGACCTTGGAGCGTATAGTGTCTGGACTGTTAAGGTTATTCTTAATTAGAGAAATAGCCTTCAGGAAATTATTTAAAGCAAGCTTATTGCTAATGTCTCATTGAATGTGGAGGTGATTTGGTGGAAGAGCTTGATAGGTGGGAATATTGTGTGGACAGAGGAAGATGACAAAATGAGAGAGAGCAGGAAAAGGGAATACTCTTTGGTAATTATATGTTACCTTTTTTAGCAAGCAAGTGGACACACTACTGCACTTAATTGAGTGAAGCTATACCCTGTTGCTAAACTCAAGAAATAAGAGAAGTTGTAAGTGTGGCTGTAAGCATTGTTTTAGCATCCAGGGCTTTGTTTATAAAACTTTCATTGATTTGAGTATGAAAAACATTTGCATGGCAAAAAACAGGAAAAAGCATACCCCCCAAAAAATCAGGTTTATGAAATTTTAAATTAACACATTTCATGATTTATCATTTATAAGCACAATCACCATGGAAAAATAAATGCATAAGTGAACCTAGAGTGCCACCCTGAAACATCTGTATACGGATCATTCTAATTGGCTTCATACAAAAGGAATCACAATGCTACATAGCTTCACTGGCTGGTAGAGTAGCTCCTTCTTGATGTGTTGAAACGCATTTTTGGGGGTCCGGGTAAGATGTAAGGCATAATCTTCTGACCACGTAGCCACTATCACCTGACACATTCAATGACATGACTGCTGTTACAATGCCAATATACAGGCTATATGAAACACTGAGGATTTAGCCAGTTACCTTACCGACAAGCCAGCCACCACATGCAGCACAATCACATCTGTCAAAGCTACTTTGGTTAAAAAAAATGAATCATGGGCTAACCCAGGCCAGAGACAGTCAGATCTTGGATGACTTGTGCATTATTTAAATCTAACTGCTTTGGGTCAGTAAAAGCAGTTCAATTCACACTAGGTATCCTTATTGTAATATGAATACCATATTATACGAAAACTGGATGTAGTACCTCGCTTGCTTGGCTGAGATACTGTTGACATGTCAGCCAGTTCCCTGAGAAATGACAACAGCTAGCCAATAAACTGATGAAAATCTAAAAATGTTGTTCAGTACAAATATACAGCATTGGTCCTCTTAAAATGTACTAAAATAAAGTCTTTGCATCATAACATCTTTTTTGAGGTGTGATATATTTATAACATCAACACACATTACAGTAATGGCTCAGTGATATGAATTATTATGAGTGCAAGTCATCTTTTAACTGGTTTGGCTACATTTACCTGCTTGTTTAAGGAATTTGTCATTTCCTAATTTTTCTTAAATGTTACATACACTTGGGTATGAGTTGCCGTAAATATATGCAAGTTCTCTCATTACGTTTTCTTTTATAAATGCTAACATTTTCATGGGAAGTTGCATCCAGACATTTTGAGCCTTTTAAAATATTTGGTGGAAGACCCATTGCTTAGACATAGAGTAAGATGTGACACAACAGAGTAAACAGTATTAGTTTAATATTTATATTGGCGATTTGATCAGATAATGAAGCAAAATAATAATAAATGCAGTAAACATGTAATGAATTTACTGAAAAAGATTAACAAGTTGTTGACAGATAGAGAAGTTAATTTATGAAGTTAAGTGACACTCTCTCGCTCACTCTTACTGAGACAATTTAAAGTCATTGGTTATCCTAATTGGAACATCTTTATTCAATCAAAGTAAAGTAAAACTGGTGAAAGTATATATAAGAATATATTGGCAGCCATTGGACCAGGATTTGAACCTAAGACTGAGCAGCAATGATAATTTCTATGCTATCGTGCTATAATTTCTATAATATCTCATGGGTCTCATTTTCAAGAATTGCTTCTGACCTGTACTCATAAAATAAATGCATACCTGAACCATGACCCTCAAATAAACGTGAGTTAATTCTGCTACCTCAACAGACCTGCTGATTAACCTCCTTGTCATTAACTCTGAGCATGACTCAGTTAAATCTGAGCAATTACAGTTAAATCAAAGTCAAGTGCAGGGTGATGTGCTCAAATACGCTTCATAGTGATAAGTCAGAATAACCCTTAGGACAATATTCTACTTCCTTGTACTGAATAAAATAACATTATGCTACCAAAAAAAAAAGAATATTTCTATGCTTTCTGCCCCTTTATGGTCTATCTATTGCAACTCATCCATATTCATGATTGGTGCAGAACCTTCGATGAAAAACACAATGGCAAATGAAAAGCCATAAAGGTAGTTTTAGAACAAACCAAAATAGAACCATTGCTGGAATCGAGTCTTAGTGATCACGATGTGGTCTGCTTATAAAATATTGGCACGGAAAGGGAAACTGATGCCTCACACAGCACTGTATGATCGAACCGCTGTGATATGCCCAGTGTGGAGGATCACTGTGGTGTGATATTAGCTGCATGACAAAAATGCAAAATAATTGCAAACAAGTGCAAGGACGAGCAAGATGTTAGTCCCCTGAGAAGTGTTCACAATGCAGCAAATATCAATGTTCATTGCCTGTGGTAGCCTACAATGACACTAGGGGTGCATCGATTGTACAGGTGAGGCACTGATATTCTATCCTCTCATGTGCAAGCAACAGAATAAAAAATATAAGGAAAGTATGCAAAGAAACATACTTCTACTGTACCAATTGCAACACTGGGCTGTGCGTTAGTGACTGTCGCAAAACATATCACACATAGGACGTATACTAAATCTGCATCATACATCAGTGAGCACTGGACATACCTTTCCTACTGTATTTATGTTGATGTTTTGGTATTTACATGTTTCTATTTTACGTAATAGCATTTTTCTTTTTGAAAAAAATGTAACATTTTTGACTCATTTTACCAGGGGGAAACATAACGATA
Source organism: Polypterus bichir lapradei (assembly GCA_026402145.1). Taxonomy (NCBI): domain Eukaryota; kingdom Metazoa; phylum Chordata; class Cladistia; order Polypteriformes; family Polypteridae; genus Polypterus; species Polypterus bichir. Next base: position 24,324,656 of record JANRMT010062804.1, read on the forward strand.
AAAAGGCTTATCTTGCTTAGCTGGATGAATCCCAACACACCTTTTGTAAGTAAGTGGGTAACTGATGTTCTTTACTATTTGAAATTGGAAAAAATCTAATTCTCACTTAGAAGATCTGTTCAAAACTTTTTTACAATATGACCTCATTAAAAAACAGAATAAGCATTCATTTAGAGAGAAAAGGATGATCCCTTTCTTCAATTATTTATTAAATTTTTTTGCTGTGTTCTTGCTTCTGTCTTTCTCTTATTCTCTTTTTAGTTATTTGTTGTATAAGTTCTGCACATTTTATTTGCTTGATTGTGTACTATGTTACTTTCTTGAAATTAAATTATTAAATAAAGAAAAATAAGTATATTAACAAATTCAAAACCAATACTGTATTTGTTTTTTGTTTCACACTAGTTTAAGGTTGTGAAATAAATTTTATGTCTTATCTGACACCATTTTATTTTTCACTGATCCCTCCACTTTGCAGCTATGTCTCAGAGGTCATGACCTGTGATTCACTAGTGCAACAGTGAAAATTGTAAAGATGAACACAATAAAGTTCTGTGCCATCTGAGATTACACTTAGAACCTGAGAGTCAGCAAGTGCATTATGCTGTTTGACTTTAGTGTGCTGATCTTCGACTGCTGGTTTCTGTTTGCTCTTAAGTCAGAGATAGGACAGATCTATGGTTTAAAATTTTGCCTTAGTTTTTTGACTACATTTCATCTTCTATTGTTTTATACATTCCTACTAACTCCAGGTTCTGTCTAGGAGGGACAATTATTAAGAACAAGTACAAATTACCAAGGATAGCCAGTTATGAATATGCAGTTCACTGTATAGTATGAGATTACCATAAACAATATATTCAAAGGTGCACAGCAACACACACTTTGAAGTTAGATATTAGTTCACATGTGTTTCCATGATGGAGGAAAGGTGTTTATGAAAATAAAGCTGACCTTTGCCTCTGTATTAGGATGGAGGTGGTAGCGACTTTTAAACTTAAAAAACAAATGTATGATTTTAATGTATACTACCAGTATTTTGATTCAGACAGGCCTAATATAATTCAAATAGACTACAGCACCATAAGCAGTAAGTTAATTTTATATGTATTGTATATAGAGTAATAAGTGTTATGTCTGCCTTATGAATATCCACTTTACTGTACAATATAGTGTACAGTGTACTATACAGTAACAGGCATTACATCTGCCAAAGGAAAGTGCAAATTTTCTGGATAATGGAGGTGAGCAGGAGAAGAACTGTCAAAAAATACAAGCCTAAAGGTAATAAATAAGAATCTGTCCTATTTTTCTTTGATGCTAAATGCTAAACCAAAAATCAAGTAGAAGCCAGAGAAGATATCCAGAGCGCTAACAATGAATAATAACAACAATCACCTAGCAATTTTTCTAGATTTATCAACAGATTTGGATGACTGAGCAATGAACGATGCCAACCTTTTATGCTATTGCATCAATATGATGACACCATGCACTTCCGAGGGTTGTTGAACAGCAATGTCATAGCAACTGACACTCAAAATAGTGTCATTCGAAAAAAACAAAGATGGCACCAGAGAAAGATTTAACAATTATATACTGTAACTACTACAAAATTATTTCAAATTAGCAAACTGCTGACAAAATTGGGTTTTACAACTCCTAAAACCTATTATTCTGATACAAAATGGAATCAACAGAGCTGAAGGAATATACCTCATTGTGAAAATTTTGGTATTTGGGCAAATACCCAAGTAAATGCTCCCTATGTATTGTTATATAGTCTACTAATAATGACTTGGCATCATAAATTAATTCACTGTCAGCTTGTCTTCATCTATAACTGATTGTCTTTGCTCTTTTTCCAGCACAAGCTGATACCCCATGTTTTTCACTTTTGTGTTGTTGCATTCTTTCTTTTCCACTTGTGTCAGAGACTTTTCCAAATCTTTATAATTCTCTTCTCAGTTAAGCTATTTACTCTAAATGATCATTCTCAATCCTCTGTACTTTGGCTCCTATTCTATAATCCACTATATTTTTATAGTGCCTCCACATTCTACTGTCACCTTTGTCTGTATATTTCTCAAAGATATCTTTTTTATCCTCCAGGTTTTGTCAATAATCTTCCTAATTTTATTTATAAACAAAAAATATTTCCTTCCTCTGTGGCATGTTATATAGGTCTTTCTATTTCATTCAGAATATTACAGGATAATTTTTAGTCTGGGATTCTACATTGCTTTTGACACATGACACAATGCATCAGGCTGACAAAAGACATGATGGTAGAGTATAACCGCCATTGCTCACAAAAATCACTGTATCCAGAATTGAAAAAGCACTACTGATCAATGCAATACAGTAATCTGTCAGCCTGGATTTATTTTATAATACTTATATTTAATATACATACATATATTTCAGGGTGGCACAGTTGTAGTGCTGCTGCCTTGCAATAAGAAGACCAGGATTCGTACCCCAGGTCCCCCCTGCATGGAGTCTGCATGTTCTCCTCTTGTCTGCATGGGTTTCCTCCCAGAGTCTAAAGTATGGTGGCCCTGAAGGGGAAGTGACAAAGAATGTAATGCGCACAATTAAACAAGGTGACGTGTACACTAAGGGCCAGTTTATACTTCATGCTCAGAACGTGTACGCGCCCGCATCATGGCTGCCACGTGTTCCCAGCGTTCATTTCACATGTCCTCTGAGCAGGTCCTCAGAAATTAACGCATCGTGTGCGTGAGTTGCAGTACCTGCAAAAAATGGGGGGGCGCAGTGTGCTAAAAGTCGGAATGTGACATCAGAGTCTCTGTTTATTATCTACAAGTGACAGAAAGTCTCTATGTGGATCCTACGGGATCGACATGCCCGCTTTGATGTTTGATGAATGGTTCGATGTGGTGAAGCAAAATGCCGACATACAAATGCATTCGTGGTGCTTTTATATTCAAGAGTCGCATATTCCCGATCGTAATGACACGACAAATTTTAAAAGTCTCATATACCATCTTTTGTGCCATCTTTTTTTTGCAACTTCACAACAGCAACATAATGTACAGCGCTATATTTGAGCCACAGAGAAAAAAAATTAAGGACATGGTGAAAACGTGTATTTTATGATTAAAGTGGAAATTTCAGCTTTAATCTCGAAATGTCCACTTTAACCTCGTAGTTTACTTTATCATTAAAGCAGACCATCGTAAACGTCATCCCAGTTTTTAATCACTACGAGCTTCCTGGACCTGGCAGCAGCGGCAAGCAGCAATAGATCACACAGAACGCATTAAATGTATGGTATTCCAACTCTCTGCAAATTTAGAATCTTTAGATTTATACTTGATATCACTTTCATGATGAAATGCATTAAAGTATGTATGTTACATTTTACAGATAAATTGTTAATTTAATTTAAATAATGAATACTGTTAATAATTACACACATGGGGGTGATACGGTGGCGAAGCGGTGGCACTGCTTTCTCGCAGGGAGTCACGTCGCTGGTATTCTCTGCTTGGAGTTTACATGTTTTCCTGCTGGGTTTCCGTACTGTGCTCTGGTATCCTTCAAAAGATATGCAGATATGGGGATTGGTGCTGCTAAAATGACGCCAGCGTATGTGAGTGCTTGTATTCACCTTGCAATGAGCTGAGGCCCCAACCAGGGATTGTTTCTGCCTCATGCCCAGTGCTTGCTCGAATGAACACATCCCTGGATTGATGGATTTAATCATTAAACATCCTTTTTCAGAGATATTGTGGTAAAGTGTCATCAGAATTTAATGGATGTTTCAAGCAATTCACAACACAGCGAAGCTGAACATGTTCACACCGTGATAATGTCTCGCACTGCCACCTGGTGGATTCCTCCAGATTTACGTAAAGTACGCGTGCAAGTATAAACAGTACAAAGCTTGCGTAGCAGGAGCATCTGCTGCAGCATGCATCGCGTCATGTGAAGTATAACCCCGGCCTAAAGGTGATATGAACATTCAAATGTGGTGACTGTCGTGGCGAAAAATTTGTCACCAGAAGGCATTTACCTGAAAATGAAGGCTATTAGGACTTGGGATAGACAGACAGAGTTTTAAAACTTTATTGCAATAAAACAACACAAATAACAACACGGACTCAACCCAATACGACCAAATTGAGCTGAGCCCTAAACGGTTCGGCAATTGAAGTTTATATAACAATTTCTTATCACTTTGACCTTGTTCAATTAGCTCATTCTGCACCTGTCTATACTGTCTATTGTTCACTCTAGTTTCTGTTTTGCTTATTTTGATTGGTTCTTTGACTGGGCAGATGTTCCTTGTTCCATATTTGGTCATTCATGGTGTCACTTCCTTCTCTAACCCTTTCAAGCTATGCTATAATGGTGGCCTAAAGCTAAGCTTTAATTAAAAAGAAATATTGTATATGCTTTCATTTAATCATTTGCTTGGCATGCTTGATTTGCCATTATTTCTATGCTAAAGTTAATTTCTAATATATTCTTCTATATTTATTACTAATGCTTGAATATACTAGTGTTTCTTTCATGCATTACATCAATGTGACCTTGCTTACAGCAAAAGCCTTTTGTTGCCTTTCTGCTGATTCACCAATCCAGCTGGTTTCTTTACGTGCCTACCAGAGCCATCTTCTGTCTGTGGTATCGTTCCTTTAGATTCTCAGCCTTGAACACAGGTGTTCTCAATCTCCTTATCCTGTTCTAAGCTGGTTTCTACACATCATTTTTGTTCTTTTCCCATACTAGCAATCCTGCTTCAAGCTTGAAAAATAATGCAAAATGACTGATTTTTTAGTTAACTATTTCCTTCCTTATTTTTCTTAACATTCTTATTTATACTTAATCTAATGTTTTAGAAGCTTTTAATTACTTTGTACGGCAGTATATGTAAATTTTGCTATTTTATGCTAATATAAAAATTTGCCCTTCTACATGACGCACAATACAATACAATACAATTTATTTTTGTATAGCCCAAAATCACACAGGAAGTGCCGCAATGGGCTTTAACAGACCCTGCCTCTTGACAGCCCCCCAGCCTTGACTCTCTGAGAAGACAAGGAAAAACTCCCAAAAAAAACCTTGTAGGGAAAAATGGAAGAAACCTTGGGAAAGGCAGTTCAAAGACAGACCCCTTTCCAGGTAGGTTGGGCGTGCAGTGGGTGTCAAAAGAAGGGGGTCAATACAATACAATACACAGAATAGAACAAATACTTAATACAGCATAAAAATAAAAATTTTAGAAGTAGCACAGAATTAAATGTGGTGCCACACAATTAAAAAAGGTGACGTGCACAATAAATGTGGTGCGCCCACTTAAGGTGATGCGTACATTCAAATAAGGTGATGTGCAAAATTAAATGTGGAAATTAGAGATGACATACTCACAATCAGAGGGGTGACGACAAGTAAAAGTATATATTGAAAGGATAGGTTCCGGGGGGGAAGAGGATGGGGACACCTGGAGTGCTTCTGGGTGTGCAGCCGGCACTTCAGCCACACTGGGGAGTGCCGGTGGAAGAGTGTCAGGAGGCACCTGGAGCACATCCGGGTGATTATAAAAGGGGTCACCTCTCTCCGTTCGATGGCTGGAGTTGGGAAGTTGAGAAGACAAGGTCTCGGTAGAGAGGCAACGAGGCGGCCTCAAGAGAGAGGCATTGTGTTGTTGGCCTGGATTTTTACGGACTTTGGGGTTGTGTGTTGCACCTTCTAAATAGGAGTATGGACAGTAAACATGTGTTGGGTGATTTAAACGTGTCTGCCTGTCTGTGTCTGGGCTGCTTTCCATCACACTTAGGGGCACCTATTGTGACACTCACACTGCAAGTAGGAAAATTGTCTCCTGGTTTTCAAATCTATAGCAAACAGATATCATTTGCCAAAATGTTGGAAATTTTCAAGCATACTGCCAAGGTTTTCATTATTAGACACTTAAAAATATTAATGTATCATGCTTAGTGTGTTTTTTTAGTGGATCATTTCAACTAAACATTAAAATATGTTAAGAAAATGCGTAGATGATAATGGAAAGCATTGGGGTTTAATTATTCCTTATGGGTTTTTTAACATATCAAGATGTGCCACAAGGGTCCACTGGTTTCTCACTTTTTGAGCTTATGGGATGTATAATTGTATTATATGAGACAAATGTAAATGAACTATGTTCTGAAATCTCTCAGGGGTTTTGCCAAAATTTATTATTTAAAAAGAAATCAGGGATCATTCCAATTTGTTTCTACCTTGGCCACTCATTGTTTTCTCTGCTTGTAAGCATGTCAGTACTGAATCTGCTTTTGAAAACCTTCAGATTAAATTCTGGTTCACAACTAAGTGCAGATCAAAGTAGTCAATTACAAGTATTAGAAGACGTTAAGGATACCATGGCTATCAAGGTTAGGTTAACAAATTTAATGTTGCCTGTCATTCGAAACCGACCTTGGAGCTGTGGCCACAGAGAAACAGAGAGAGACCTAATCATATGCCTGAGGTGAAGAGGACAGAAGTGAAACTTGATCTTAGGGGTTATAGAGAAGAATCACAGTTTTTGGCTCATCCAGATGGTTCTGGGTCAAAAACTGGATAGGATTTGAATATTTTTGTACAACATCTTAAACACAACAAGATGTATTCGGTGTCTTCCTTGTACTTAGTAGAAATTAGTTTTTCTATTAATTCAGTGAGGCTAAATTGTTGGCAAATTAATTTCTTGGAAATCACCAAGGAGAAAACAGCTTCCAGGTGGCAATACTGTGTCCTTTCCTTTTTGCAATATGGGGCTCTGGCCACATTAAAACATCCAGTGAACAGACAGCTTAGTCCTCACAGTGCATATAGTGGTACCTACCTGAATAATTCCAGAATCTGGGAAGAAAGCATATGCTAGTGGCTGTAGTTGCAATTTTAAGAGAAGCTGGTCTACATATTAATCCCAATAAATATAATGTTTTAGTTGCATTAGGGCAAAGTTATGCCAGAAATGTACAAAAAAGAGATCATTGCCTGTTGTCACGACCCACAAACAAGAAGCAAATTCAGGTTTCATTGTGTATTAACAGGAGACTACTTTTACCCATGTTCTTGAAGAATCAGTCTTCACCTTAACACATGGTTTGGAGGGCAGGTGTGAAGGTGTTCTATCCACCCATTGGTCTGAAGTATGGATGCTTGGAATTAGCTTGTATCAGAAGCCTTTAAGTACCATGACGTCCTATTGGCTCTAGGGGTTGGACAGAAAACCTATAAATTTGCTTGCTTTACCTCACTCTCTCTCTATTACCAAACTGATGAAAGACCATCTCACAGCATGAACTGAAAAGGACAACACAATGAAGAGCACAGCTTGGCAGCCATATTGAGACAGGCATGCGACCTGTTCTGAAGAAAGCTGACCACAAATGATTCCTTAACTAGAGAAATTTTAAGTAACTAACAAGTCTGTGTGCCTCCTGAAACTACACATCACCATTTATCAGGCTGTATTGTTGCCAGTATTCAAATGTACTTTGCATATTGTTATTATTTATGAATATTATCAATAATACTTTGTTTAAATTGTAACTTAACTCCTATTTTTCTTTTACTACCCTAATTGCCTCAGGTTATACATGTAGGAGGGAAGGTGGGGAGAAGTTATATGGTACAATACCTTATAAACAGTGGAAAGTCTGTGAGATTTGAGGCATTCTGAAAGGGGCTACATATTAATAATGCAAAAGGGAAAAGTAGAGTAAAATGTTACTCTACTAAGACAAAACAGTAATCTTCTAAATAAACAAAAGGAGGAACTCAGCACTTGACCATTTCTACTCACACTTGTATTTTCTTGCACATGTGTGAAAAAATGTAGTCTGCAGTCACAAATCATTTGGTTACCTTTTAGAATTGCCTTCTTTTACCTGGAATGAAACTTTCATGCATGAAGTTCTGACTTGGTTGACGAGTCAATTTTCCAGGTTCATGAATAGCAATAGTTTAATAGCAGAAAGTGTTATGTGTAGGAAACATATCTTTATTGAAATCAGTTTTATTTTAAAGAAACACAATACACAAACTTCTATAGAGATAACCTTAATAATAAAAGATTAACCACTAAGGGAAAATGTAGTCTTAGTAATGCCCAGTCAGAACAGATATTCAGGTTTTATTAATTGTTATTACCAGTAAATGAGGAACAATGAATGATTTGTAACATGGGATCTAAATTCTACTTTATTTACATTTATTAATTAATGTTAGTGTATTTGCATGCATTTGTCACAATGTGACAACCTAAAATGTTCACTTGTATGATGTATGCCTTTAACTCAATTCAATAAGACTTCTTCTAGAAAGGAATATTGAATCAGACCTCATATCCCAGTGTGGGCTAACTTGGAGCAGGGCAACAGCTGTTACTCTTGAGTATGTAATATTACATTCAAAAATACTTTAAATAAGAGAATAATTTTTTACTAGATCTGTTTTCTGAATCAGTTAATTGTATAATGAGCTGTATCACTTTTGACACTTTTATCCCACTGTATGAAATTTGAGTTTAACAAAATTAAAACAGTTACTGATATTTCCACTAGCTGTATCCTGCTATGGGAGACAAATACATTGAAACATTAATAGGAAAAACCAACAAGCTCATATCACCACTATAGGTCTGGAGTCACAGTGGCATGCACATGAATCAAAACAATATGCATGCATACATGTATGTTTGTTCCCGTGTGATATTCTTCTAGATTAGACAGGTACCTTTTTGTTATCTTGCAAGCAGTGCCTTTATTCTTTCCCTTACCCATCTGCAAATGTACGCTTACTAAATAAAATCCCTGGTGCCTGTCTCCTTATCAAAATATATTTTATCATAACAGAAAAACTAGAAATAAAAACCAAACTTTTCCCAAGTCAACTATGGTGTTAGTCATGCAGAAACTGGAAGTAACTATCCATAATTCAATTTCTATACTTACTTTTTTCTGATTGAGATATTAGCTGTGAGGTATTTTCACCATAAAAGATAATTATTAAACTAGAACAACATTAAAAGAACCCAAAGGAATAAAACAGTAACTTTATCTTCTCAAAAGGATTCAAGGACAAAGACAGTGGCACAACTATGGTTTACTTTACCTTATTTTTATTTTTCTGTTGTCAAACAGCATATGGTAGACAGTATTTGGAAATAAAGATATGTTAACAAGTTTTGACAGAAAGCAAATGACACCTTTTTTTCTTTTCCAAGATTAAACTTAGCATTTACAACATTCTTGTATTCATTTTTGTGGAAATAGCAACATACAGCACATCAGATATACAATATGTTAAAAATGTGAGATAGTGGGATGCTTTCTTGTTACATGATTGACTAAAATAATAATTTGGTCAAACCATTGATCATAAAAAACAAAATACTTTGACACTTATTAAATGCTCAACGGTGGGGGAAAATATACAAAGTGTGAACTATGCTATGGTCCATGGAAATTGGTTTTGTAAGTGTTAGTTTAGTTAACCTAACTAAGAAATAATAATTGTAATAGTTTGGGGATGTTGCTCATGAGAAATATACAAATAAGAATAAATTGTACACCACTAGTGTAATCATCTACACTTTTGATTGTACATTTTGCATTAATAATCACTTCATTAGGGTCCAGTATTTTAAAAACATAAAAAATGTTCAGCTGAACCTATAGAATAAATGGAACTCATCATAACAGTATCATTAGGCCTTTCTTGTTTAATAATATGGAAAAATATATTTTTGAACACTTTGCTTATGAACCAAATAAGATTTTGCATGCAGGGGATTGACTATATGGTACAGAATTCAATAATATTCTATATCTGCTCCTTCAGCAATAATTTGCTTTATTTTTTATTCTTTCTTTGTTGTTTATTTCAAACATATTCATACATGTATACAGCCCTCTGATGGCAAATAGGAAGCGTGGAATATAAAAATGAATGTAATTAATTATTGCAAGATGAACAATAACAATACTCTGGTAAATCCATACAACTGCTTCTAGACTAATACTAGGATTGTGGTGTATGAGCTCTTGAAGGAGCTTATCACTTTTAAGTAATATTAAGAGAAATTATTACAGAAAGAACTATGAGGAGTGGATATCAGCTGTTACTGCAAAATTGGTTGTTTAATGAGAACACATGGTTACCAATTACTGGTTACGAAAAGATGACCAGTTAAATTTCTCTTAAATATTAAGAAATACTTTCCTCAGAGTGATAAGCAGATACTGTACAGGGAATGTAGGAATTTACCAACTAGTGTAGCTTAAATCAAGCTCTTGGGATTGTTTGTGATAATTTTGGAAACATTAAATAAATAAGAAATGATTAAATATGTAATGCTGAATGTTCTGTTTTCATCAAACGAATTCTACAGTATGTCTTTATGTTTAAATTCATCAGTCATCGGCCATAAGTGAGCGGTCTCTTCACTGGGGATAACCTGCTGCTAATCTAAGCAATTATAGGACACTCCAGACTGCACAAGGTTGAGTGGCAGTCTAGATTAATTTAGCAGTGGTAAATGGTGACTAGCAGGTGACATAAAGTATCCTTTATGGCAAGTCAGTGGCTTATGATTCAGATGTCACATAGTGATCCATGGAGGAAAACTAACTTTTTATGTCCTAGAAAATGCTGATCTGTTTGTTATGCTATTCTAAAACGTAATCTATCAATCATCCCATGGTATTGGTTCTGTGATCTAATAGATCAATCCCTATATAGCTATGAAAGCCTTATGGCCCTTATTGTTGCCAGCATTCTGCACTGAGGCAGTCTTGACTGTACTACAGTGGTAGTATGTGTCACTGAGGCCACCATAAATCAACTCTTATTACAATATAATTTTTTTATGGCAAGCTGTTGAGGGCATAACTAACATACCAACATAATTATTTCCATGCCAGGTCATGCTGATTACTCATGCTAATTTTCATGTAAATTTATTAATTCCCTTTAAGTGTAACTACTTTCTTGTGTATTCATCAGTTTTGTTATTTTGTGTGCTTAAGCGAATGCTTGTTTTAGTTAAAGTCTATGTGTTGATTACCTAGCTAAACTGATTCCTTTTGTTTCTGTTGATAAGGTACACAATAGGTTCTCACTCGCTGCAACATTAACATGGGCGGAAAAAGGAATAGGTATATTTTGCTCTGAAATCTTTACCTCTAAAACATAAAAGAGAATTCCTCGTTAATGCTCTATTACTTGTTCAGGTAGAAGCAAAGTGTACAATATATCTAGATGTCTGTAAATACTGCTATTATACAGTAAGTTCGAATTTTACATGTATACCTTTAGTATTCCTGACACTGTTTCACACACATTTGTATGCTCTTTTTTGCAGGAGTCGTCATGCCACTCAATTGAAGAAGAAAATTTAAACAGTTTTACACAATCCTCTCCAGATGTGTTTTCACCTTTCCAGTCTTCAGGCTGTTGGGCAATTTTATTTCCCCAAAATCTGAAAAATTTAAATGAAAAGAGACATTCTGAAGTATTTAGCCTTGGTGTTAAAACAGTCGTTCAGAAATTAGCCATTTGGGATAGTCACACTGTTAAATAGAACATATTAAATCATTTTTAAAACAAAACCTGCAGTTATTAAATTTAACATAACTAAATTATTGGAACAATAAAAAGTTTTCAATGTATCTCATAACATTTAGGTAACTGTTTTTTAATTTTGATTTTTTTTTCACAAGTTGATAACTAAATTTTTAATTAACTAATTCATTTTCCCTGAATTATTTCTTGTAATTATTTATTTCATAATTACTTTTTATTTTCTTAGCTTGACATAAATGGTATTAGCTGTGTGGTGAGTTAAATTCCACAGGCACTGTCAACAAAATGTGAGAACAGAAAAAGGAGGACCAACTGATGATCCACTCCATTCCACCTTCCGCCCATCTCACAAAGTTAAGGGAACCACAGAGGCTGAAGAGGGATGGAGAACATTTTGTTTAAGTCTACAAGAAGGAGATAAAATGAACTGGAACGATTTCACTACTATGCTTCTCGATGAACACGGTTTCATCTTCAGGCAGGTGGATTTAATTTTTGGTTGTTAGTTTTTGTAAATACCTGTTTAGCTATCTAGACTTAAACTGGCTCCAAATTTTGGACGGTATGGCTCACCAATTCAAAATATCTGCCTAAGAGTTCTGTCTCGTAAACTGACACTGCATTTCATTGATCCCTATGTCATGGGCAGAAGAGTAAGTCCAGTATCTCATAGTCTGGCCCTTCCGTCTCATTTTACAATTAATTCTACCTCTCATGTATCCATATTGAAACCTGTCCATCACAGTTCATATTTTAGTTGGGTGTCTCCTTCTGCCTTTGTTTAGATGAACAGTTTGGAGTAATTTGAAAAACGGTCCATTCTAAAGTTTCATCAATGATCTAGTGTGGATATGTAGTCTACTGAAAGAGGTATGGCTCTCAGGATCAAACCTGGGTTTGTTCTGATGATGTTCATGCTGCCTGACTGTTGATCTTCTTTCATGCCAGTTTTCTTGGCAAGACTGACAGATGTATTCAGAGATCCTGTCCTAGGAGTAGGGCTATGTCAAGATCTGTTTTTCAGACTTTATTTTAATTTCTTTTTGATAATTTTTCTGTTAAAGGGTTTTGTTATGCGCTGAGCTCATTTTGCTATTAATTTTTCGGATTCTGTTGTTTCAATGATCCTAAAAATTTTCTGATTCTTCCTCAATTACTAATGGACTGCCATGAGTGACATACCCTTCTTTTCCCCTTTCTAGCCTTCTTTGATTCTCTCTTTTAATAGAATGCTTGCTTTGTTCCCTTGACTTTGATTTTAGTTTACAACTCTTGGTTTTGGTAAAACAGAAGATAGACTTTTAGTTAAAGAATCTATGCTTGGTTTTTATTAGTGTTTCATATTCTTGTTTTGCAATCTTTTCTTGCTTGTCCATGCTGAAACACATATAGGTCATGAATCAAACTTAAGATCACAAAACATATAAGCAACTCTGCAGCAGAAGAAAAAAAGTAATTGTTTTGAAATGGCTAAATCAAAGTATTATGTAGAATTAATTTCCAAAGAATACAGTGAAATGATTTCAAATAAACAGTCTATACAGAGATTGAAGGGTTTGGTTTGGTCTAATACAGCAAACAGTGGTGAAGGCAAATAATATATCCAGGTATGAAAAGTTTTGCTTTACAATAAAAGAATGTATGCTTCTTGATTTTTTTGTTGTCATAGCATGGCTGATCTATGAGGAGTTGATATACAGGAAGGATGAACATGAAATTGGGACAGGCCCAAGCAGGGTGTTAGAAAAAAGAAAGAATGGTGAAAGTGTAATGCTCCTAAATAAATGGTATCCTTGAAGTAATTACTTTGTGAGTCATGATGTAGAAAAGAGACTAGGTGAGTTGTTTAGCACTATCCTTTGCCTGAAGGGGGCTCTAATTTGGAACAATGAATTTCTGCGGTTTGCTGTGGGTATCAGGAATTGATAGATTCAGCTAAAAGTACTTACACCTTTGCCTATGTACTGTGGCACAGAAATGTTTGGATGCCTGGGGAAACCAAAGGAAGCACTGGGAAAATGGCCTTGGACATTTCAAGAGGTGTTTAACCCTGGGATCAATTCCTGGGTGGGTTTTAAAGGTGTCTTCCTGTCAACCACCAATGGTCAATTGAGCATTGACTAAGAAAACTTGCTGTGGCCAATGATAGGAGGAAATAAAGGTAAGAAACTTGATTAACATTTTCACGTGCAAATAGTTTTTCTAACAGTGATGTTAGACTCTGAATAGTATAGGCTTGTTTTGTTTTGTTCTGTTACTACTTTGTGTTTCCCTCAATTTCATATATCTAGATTCTTTTTCTGTATTCTGGATAGAGTGATGCTAAATACTGAGATGAGGCAAATTCTAATAATAAAATGGCATGTCTAGTTGAGGGATAATGCTTTCATCTCTGCCAGCATTTACAGAGACAGGTAAGGTCCCTAAATATAAATAATCAAAAAGGTTTTATTCCTGTTGGTTTTTTTTGTGAAAATTGTGTAAAGAAAAAATACCAGAAAGCTATAAAAAACAGGTTATCAACTATGTGCAGTAAAATTAACTTTGAATTAAAATATACTGTGTCTTATATACTACTCAAAAAAATTAAAGAAACACTTTTTAATCAGAGTATAGCATCAAGTCAATGACACTTCTGGGATATTGATCTGGTCTGTTAAGTAGCAGAGAGTGTTGTTAATCAGTTTCAGCTGATTTAGTGTTAATGCAATTCTCATCCTCCTCATCTTTTCTGACCGATTTTTCACTAGTTTTGCATTTGGACCCTTTAGAGGCTGCCCAGGTAGTCCAACTTCTCCAGGATGGCACATCAATACGTACCATTGCCAGAAGGTTTGCTGTGTCTCTCAGCACAGTCTCAAAGGCATGGAGGAGATTCCATGAGACAGGCAGTTACTCTAGGAGAGGTGGACAGGGCAGTAGAAGGTCCTTAACCCATCAGCAGGACTGGTATCTGCTCCTTTGGACAAGGAGGAACAGAATGAGCACTGCCAGAGCCCTTCAAAATGACCTCCAGCAGGTCACTGCTGTGAATGTCTCTGACCAAACAATCCGAAACAGACTTTATGAGGGTGGCCTGAGGGCCCGACATCCTCTAGTGGGCCCTGTGCTCACTGCCCGGCACTATGGAGCTTGACTGGCATTTTCATAGAATACCAGAATTGGCAGGTCCACCACTGTGCTTTTCACATACGTGAAAGGGTCTGGAGAAGCCGTGGAGAATGTTATGCTGCCTGTAACATTGTTCAGCATGACCGGTTTGGTGGTAGGTCAGTGATGGTCTGGGTAGGCATATCCATGGAGGGAGGCACCGACCTCTACAGGCTATACAACGGCACCTTGACTGCCATTAGGTATTGGGATGAAGTCCTTGGACCTACTGTCAGACCCTATGCTGGTGCAGTGGGTCCTGGGTTCCTCCCGGTGCACGACAATGCCCGGCCTCATGTGACAAGAGTATGCAGGCAGTTATTGGAGGATGAAGGAACTAATACCATTGACTGGCCCCCACGCTCGCCTGACCTAAATCCAGTAGAACACCTCTGGGACATTATGTTTCGATCCATCCGACGCCACCAGGTTGCACCTCAGACTGTCCAGAAGCTCAGTGATGCCCTGGTCCAGATCTGGGAGGAGATCCCCCTTAACACCATCCTTTGTGTCATTAAGAGTGTGCCCCGACATTGTCAAACATACATACAAGCATGTGGGGGCCATACAAACTACTGAGTACGATTTTGAGTAGCTGCAATGAAATTTCATCAAAATGGACTAGCCAGCCGCATCATTTTTTCACTTTGATTTTCGGGGTGTCTTTGAATTCGACCCTCTGTAGGTTGATAATTTTCATTTCCATCAAACGATGTGGCATCCTTTCGTTCCTAACATATTACCCAGTCCATATCAGTATAGATATCCAATATGATTTTTTTTCCCATTGAGGTATGATGTGTTTTCAATGTGTTCCTTTAATTTTTTTGAGCAGTTTATATGGCAAGCCAAATTAACATTTAGAGATATCTCAAAATGAATTTTGGATATCTTAAAATGTAATTTACTTTTTATGATATCTGAAACTCGCTTTGAGATATCTTAAAATAATTTCCTTTACATTTTAAGATATCTGCAATACATTTTGAGATATCTCAAATGCATTTCAAGATATCTCAAATATAGTTTCAGATATCTCAAAATAATTGTTTCTGCATTTCAAGATATCTCAAATGAATTTTCAGATATCTTAAATTGACCTTTCAAGCATTTTAAGATATCTTAAATGCATTTCAAGATATCTCAAAATCATTTCCTGTAAAATTGCCTATTATTTCAATGGGACTTCTTGTTTATTATAAGATATCTTAAAATGTATTTGAGATATCTTGAAATGAGCAGGAAGTGATGTTGAGATATCTTAAAATGTATTTGAGATATCTGAAAATGGACAGGAAGCTGTTTTGAGATATCTGCAAATGTATTTGAGATATCTTAAATTGTATTGTATATATCTGAAAATGCTATTGAGATATCTTGAAATAATTGAGTGTCCTTTTAAAGATATCTTAAAATGCATTTTAGATATCTTGAAATACAATTTGAGATATCTTGAAATACATTGTTAGATATCTGAAATGGAGCAAAGACCCATTTTAAGATATCACAAAATTCATTTTAGATATCTAAAAATGTATTTCAGATATCTGAAAAAAAAATGAATTTCAAGATATCTTAAATGTTTTTTAAGATATCTAAATTATATTTTGAGATATCTCAAAATAACTTCCTTCTCATTTTAAGATATCCCAAATTCATTTTGAAATATCTGAAATGCATTTTCAGATATCTTAAAATGACTTTCTGTGCATTTCAAGATATCTCAAATACATTTCAAGATATCTTAAAATGACTTCCTGCACATTTCAAGATATCTCAAATACATTTCAAGATATCTTAAAATAGGCAGGAAGTTCCATTGAAAGTATAAGAAATTTTACAGGAAGTGATTTTGAGATATCTCTAAGGTTATTTAAGATATCTCGAAATGCGCAGGAAGTTATTTTAAGATATCTGAAAATGTATTTGAGATATCTTTAAATACGCATGAAGTTATTTTAAGATATCTGAAAATGTATTTCAGATATCTGAAAATGCCTGCAGATGTATTTTAAGATATCTTGAAATGTATTTGAGATATCTCAAAATGCACATTAACATATTTCAAGATATCTCGAATTGCATTTAAGATATCTTGAAATGCATTTCAGATATCTCAAAATGTACAGCATATCATTTCAAGATATCTTGAAATCTATTTGAGATATCATAAAATGGTTTTTAGATATCTTAAAATAGATGCATTTTTAGATATCTGCAATTCAATTTAAGATATCTAAAAAGCATTTCCAGATATCTTAAAATTCATTTTGAGATATCTCTAAATGTTAATTTGGCTTGCCATACAGTTTATATTCAGTACACT
Organism: Polypterus bichir lapradei; assembly: GCA_026402145.1. Lineage (NCBI taxonomy): Eukaryota > Metazoa > Chordata > Cladistia > Polypteriformes > Polypteridae > Polypterus > Polypterus bichir. Next base: position 24,341,739 of record JANRMT010062804.1, read on the forward strand.
AAAGTGTGAATTTCCCATTGGGATTAATAAAGTACCTGCAGGTCTGACATTGTGCTCAGCAACACAGGAGCGCCGCAGGGGACTGTACTTTTTCCGGTCCTGTTCAGCCTATATACATCGGACTTCCAATACAACTCGGAGTCATGCCACGTGCAAAAGTTCGCTGACGACACTTCTATCGTGGGCTGCATCAGGAGTGGGCAGGAGGAGGAGTATAGGAACCTAATCAAGGACTTTGTTAAATGGTGCGACTCAAACCACTTACACATGAACACAAACAAAACCAAGGAGCTGGTGGTGGATTTTAGGAGACCCAGGCCCCTCCTGGACCCCGTGATTATCAGAGGCAACTGTGTGCAGAGGGTACAGACCTATAAATACCTGGGAGTGCAGCTGGATAATAAACTGGACTGGACTGCCAATACTGATGCTCTGTGCAAGAGAGGACAGAGCCAACTATACTTCCTTAGAAGGCTGGCGTCCTTCAACATCTGCAATAAAATGCTGCAGATGTTCTATCAGACGGTTGTGGTGAGTGCCCTCTTCTATGCAGTGGTGTGCTGGGGAGGCAGCATAAAGAAGAGGGACGCCTCACGCCTGGACAAACTGGTGAGGAAGGCAGGCTCTATTGTAGGAATAAAGCTGGACAGTTTGACATCTGTGGCAGAGTGACAGGCGCTGACCAGGCTCCTGTCAATTATGGAGAATCCACTGCATCCACTGAACAGTATCATCTCCAGACAGAGGAGCAGCTTCAGTGACAGGGAGGTAAACATTAAAATTATACAAAGTTAGTGTCTGTTATACCTGCATTTTTATCACTCTTTAATTTAATATTGTTTTTTATCAGTATATTGCTGCTGGAGTATGTGAATTTCCCATTGGGATTAATAAAGTATGTATGTATGTATGTATGTATCTATCTATCTATCTATCTATCTATGATCCTCAACAGGAACTCTGTGATATTTTGTCCATTCTGTTGACATTGATTTTCATTTTCTTGCTCCTACACCAAAAAGTCGTGGCCTATGCGTTTCACAAATGATTTCTTGGTGCAATGTATTTTTCACAGATCATCTGTCAAACAGAAACCTACCAGTACCTTAACTACATATACTTGGGGTTGTAGGAAGAAAAACACAGAGAGAATATGCACTTTTTACGGGAAGTACATAACAATAGACCCCACTGGATCCACTGCACCAGTATACTACTTAAGTGCAGAAAAGGGGAAAACAAATGAAAATACAGACTAACAAACGAGTCCAATTATAAACAAAATTCTCTGAAAGAGGTTAGCTGCAGTGAAGAGTGGCACTGCATGCATGGGGTTAAAATGCCCTGGACTACAGGTCTTAAAGAATCTAGATCTATCTAAAATCTAATATTATTGTAAATGTGGAATAGAAGAAAAATAAAAATACAATATTATTTTCTTCAAATAGTTCTGTGACAAAACACCAGAAAATCTGTTCAAGAACATATATACTCTAATTAAGACCTTAATCGCAAACTGCATTTCTAGACAGAACAGTGCAGAAAGTTAACCTGAGTTTGAGATAAGGCACAATATAAATAAAATAAATTACTATTATTCTTATAGATCATTTCTACGTAAACCTTACTGATAAGGATTCATATATGAATTATACTTGAATTAAAGTTTTTTTTCTTACATTAAAAATGCTCTAAATACCTGAAAATAACACTTACGTTATGTTTCTGTCAAGTGGTGCGTTGTTCACCCAGTACCAGGCACCTTCTGTAATAATATCATTCAGCCCAATCCAATATGATAATCGATTACCTTCTTTGCTTCTCAACACAGTCTCTAAAAATTTCTAAAAAAAATAGTTTAGTTAAAAAAGGTTGTGTATGTAATTGTGTCATTATTTGGATAGAATTAAGGGAGAATTCCTACATAAAATAAAAAGAAAAAAGTAAAACAGCCATTTGCTTCTATAATTAAAATAAAAGAAAATCAAGCATGTTGTAGCATCACAGCGTTTTTATGACAACAAATTGTGAGAAATGTAAAGGAGAACTAAAACTTAATAGGCAGAATAAGTAAAACTTTACATTATTATAGTCATATAATGAAGCAATAATTACTTTTTTTGGCTTTTCAGTATGCACACAGTAAAGTCAAAACTGGTAAATACAGTCAGTTAAAGATACTGTGCGGTACAATCAAAATCAGAAGCTGGTTGGAGTGAAAACTTTCACTGCTGCTGACAACTGACTACTTTGAGTGTGCAGAACTTATACTTTATACTACCTAAATCTTTTAATGAAGACTTTTAAAAATTGTACATTGAATAAACAGCATTTCAGCAACACAAGAGGGCAACCTAGAGTGTCAGCAGACATGGCAAAATGAATGGCCCTCAGTTTTCTTGCTGAATTCTTTCTTTTATATGTTTTGCTTTTCCCACACATGTCTTAAAGTACATTTTTAGAATAAGAACCCAACCCTTACACTGACCCAGTGCTTTACATTTGTTCTCCAGGTTTACGTTTTGACTTAGTACCCTATAAACTCATCTTGGGAACCTCACTTCAGGAGCATAATAAGGAACATTTAGAGCTTTTTAAAGTTTCTTTGAAATACTTGTTATTTTTTGTATGTCTTTCTTATTTATTCTTTTACTTTCTTTTGTATATTTGTTAACTTCACCCAAGGCATCTAAAAATGCAATGCACTTTATATTTACATATTAGTATGAGATTTGAGTAGGCCACTACATTTACAGAAAATACTGAAATACTGTGAAATATTGCTCAGTGTAGATGTGAGAAGTTGCAATTTAGTTCAAAGAGTTCTGATGAATCTGTTTGAGATCACCATCAAGATATGCTTCTCACACATTTTATTGTTTCAGTGTCTGGCCTCAAATAAATAATGTTTGTGGAAATCAACTACTGCTTCATCAAGCCTCTGCTGCCAACTAGATCAAATATTATGCATCATATATTGAACAGTATATAATAATATATTTATGCTGTGTACTTGAAATAATTAATGCCTCACTATTAACATATAATGTATCAGCTATCTTTATTGTCGTCACAATAGCCAGATACAATACAATGGCAGAGACAATTTTCAGAAAGATCAAGGGTTTCTTTTTAGATGTCATCTCCGTGTTAATTCTCTAACACTGTCACATAGTTGCATTTGTTTTTTTAATTTCTCAAAGCTTTGTCCTATATTCATCAGCCTGAATTTTTTCAAGCATTCTCTTTGGTCATGAATTTCCATATGACATTTACCTAGTATATATATTAAGTTTCGTCACTGCAGATCACCATTAGGACAATAATTTTCTAATTGTTTATTGTACTCTTTCCAAAAAACAAGAAAGCTTTGCCCTGTGCTTATCTGTCAATAAAAATGGTGTATGTTTAGTGCAGTTTAGTTCCTCAAACTGCAGCATGGCACATTCTACATAAATGCATACATACTGTATATAGAATATAAATGACTATAAGGATGAATTATTGCAATTCTATAATTCTGTGTTAGAATAAACATAGATTTATTTATAATTCCTAAAGATGCAAATTTAATTTTATTAAATTTCCTGGACCAGGCTGAGCAATTTTAAATCTTGGTCATTATGAAATCAGCAGTGAAAAGAGGAAGAAAACAGAGACAGAAAACAACAACATGGGAAGTACGCTAACCTTAAGGTTTGAAGAAAAGGCCTCCATACTGCTGCCTATATGTACAGTTAGGTCCATAAATATTTGGACAGAGACAACTTTTTTCTAATTTTGGTCCTGTACATCACCACAATGAATTTTAAATGAAACAACTCAGATGCAGTTGAAGTGCAGACTTTCAGCTTTAATTCAGTGGGTTGAACAAAACGATTGCATAAAAATGTGAGGCAACTAAAGCATTTTTTTAACACAATCCCTTCATTTCAGAGGCTCAAAAGTAATTGGACAAATTAAATAAATGGAAATAAAATGTTCATTTCTAATACTTGGTTGAAAACCCTTTGCTGGCAATGACAGCCTGAAGTCTTGAACTTATGGAAATCACCAGATGCTGGGTTTCCTCCTTTTTAATGCTCTGCCAGGCCTTTACTGCAGCGGCTTTCAGTTGCTGTTTGTTTGTGGGCCTTTCTGTCTGAAGTTTAGTCTTCAACAAGTGAAATGCATGCTCAATTGGGTTAAGATCAGGTGACTGACTTGGCCATTCAAGAATCTTCCACTTCTTTGCTTTAATAAACTCCTGGGATGCTTTGGCTGTATGTTTTGGGTCATTGTCCATCTGTATCATGAAACACTGCCCAATCAATTTGACTGCATTTAGCTGGATTTGAGTCTCTGAACACCTCAGAATTCATTCGGCTGCTTCTGTCCTGTGTCACATCATCAATAAACACTAGTGTCCCAGTGCCACTGGCAGCAATGCACGCCCAAGCCATCACACTGCCTCCAATGTGTTTTACAGATGATGTGGTATGCTTTGGATAATGAGCTGTTCCATGCCTTCTCCATGCTTTTTTCTTGCCATCATTCTGGTAGAGGTTGATCTTGGTTTCATCTGTCCAAAGAATGTTTTTCCAGAACTGTGCTGGCTTTTTCAGATGTTCTTTAGCAAAGTCCAATCTAGCCTTTCTATTCTTGAGGCTTATGAGTGGCTTGCACCTTGCAGTGCACCCTCTGTATTTACTTTCATGCAGCCTTCTCTTTATGGTAGACTTGGATATCGATACGCCTATCACTTCACTTGGTTCACTTGGTTGGCTGTTGTGAAGGGGTTTCTCTTTACCATGGAAATGATTCTGCGATCATCCACCACTGTTGTCTTCCATGGATGTTCAGGTCTTTTTCCGTTGCTGAGTTCACCAGTGCTTGCTTTCTTTCTCAGGATGTACCAAACTGTAGATTTTACCACTCGTAATATTGTAGCAATTTCTCGGATGGGTTTTTTCTGTTTTCACAGCGTAAGGATGGCTTCTTTCACTTGCATGGAGAGCTCCTTTGACCTCATGTTGTCTGTTCACAGCAAAATCTTCCACATGAAAGCACCACACCTCTAATCAACTCCAGGCCTTTTATTTGCTTAATTGATAATGACATAATGACGTACTTGCCCACACCTGCCCATGAAATAGCCTTTGAGTCAATTGTCCAATTACTTTAGAGCCCCTGAAATGAAGGGATTGTGTTAAAAAATGCTTTAGTTGCCTCACATTTTTATGCAATCTTTTTGTTCAACCACTGAATTAAAGCTGAAAGTCGGCACTTCAACTGCATCTGAGTTTTTTCATTTAAAATTCATTGTGGTAATGTACAGAACCAAAATTAGAAAAAAAGTTGTCTCTGTCCAAATATTTATGGACCTGTATATATTTATAACTGTATATCCAATATGCCTACTATGCCCAGTCACCCCACAGCAGTGTTCATTAATTTTAGATTAAAGTCTAAGCCAAGCACAACAGCCCTGTGCAGAGTAGGAAATTAATTATCCTAAAGATAATGTCCATGCAGCATATGAATCTTTGGTTTTATTTAAATGAATGCCTAAATGTATATATCAGCAGACACATTTTTTCATATATGAGTAGATGTCATTATTATTAAACTTGCTTTTTTTGCAGCTTATCCTACCCCTAAAAGCCTTTTTTGTACCTATTCTTTCATAACATTCTGCAACCTTTTTATATGCTCTGCTGCCATTCTGATTATTAATTAGCTGCATATACCATACATAACAAGATTTAGACAGTTTTAGAAGGTTTATTTTATTTTTTTGGTTAAAATGACTTGTTTTAAGACTTTCTATTTTGGAATAGCATCATGACAGTCTAATTAGAACTGAACCCCTTCTATTGTTTCTAATTCCTATATTATGATTAATTTTAAATAAGCACCCTTTTCACCTGTCACTTTTTCTCCGTGTATGTGTTGTAGCCATACCTGCTCTGCATTGCTTTCTATTATAACCAGATGTCCTCCTAGTGTAATACAAAAATCCCGGCTGGCAGTCCAGTTCATTGAATCAGTAGAGAAGAAGTAACACTTCTTGTTGTGTTGTAGCCAGCCCTCTGGGCAGGCTGTACATTCTATAGAAAAAACAGAATTGGAACTCCATTTAGTATCAAACTTTAATCCTCTACCACACAATTTTACATTAATTTTCAGCAAGTAGTGAGAGAGCATGTAATAGGTGTATGGTTAGCCAGAAAAAAAACATAGAAATGACAACTGAGATTGCGAGTGATACAGAGAGAGTATGAGAAAGCTTAGAAATATCCTGGATAGCCATCAGAACACAGTATGCCATGTCAAATATTAAAAACAATGTGAGTGTGATCAATTTCAACTGTTTATTTTTAGAAAGAGAAGGAGAAGGAAGAAAACAAAGATTTAAAAACATTATTCTGGTACCTCGTAATCTTAGTTGTTGTTTCTGTATTTTTTTCTGGCTATCCACACACCTATTACATACCCTCTCAATACTTGCTGTTCTTGTGCATTGCCTTTTCAAGTTTAGCCGACTCCTAAGGTTTTGACATTAAATACTTTTTTCTCCATGGTTCATTCAGAACACCTGTAGGTGAAGCCCAAACAATAGTTTAAGCTCAGGGTTCCCCTTCCTTATAAGTCTGCCCCTGCTGAATTGTGTCTAACATTTTCAGAATATCAGGTATTTTAAGAAAAATGAAAACAAAAATAAAAATAAGTTTCAAAATAAAATAAAAATAAAAACACATTGGCAGGTTTAGTTGTTCATCAATTTGCAGACACCAGGTACTTTTGCCAAGCTACCAACGTTACCTGTTGCTCACTAGACGCATGGCCAACTGAGTAACTGTGAGGTCCAGTTTGCATTGCTTGATTGTTAAATGGCCTTTTCAAATCATATGATTTGTCAACAACAATATTCTGCTTATGGAATATGTAAAGTGTTGGGAAGGATTTTATTTTCAAAAAGGATTTTTCACTACTGCATGAAGTTACAGGTAGGTTATTGTCAACAAAATGCAAACACTTGATAAGTAAGGTGACACTTTTTCACTTGTGATCTACTGGCCGTCAGGCATTTCAGATAAAGGTTTTGCTGATAATCAGAACATTTCAATAGTAACACTTTAATTTAGGTACTGCAAAAATACATCTATTACATATTTACTCATATGTATCAAAACCTTAACAAAGTCATCTTTTAATCTTAGTCATACTCACAAAGCATTAGTAAAGTGTTTATTCATCTGTGTAACATAAGCATGTAATAATAAGCCTGAATTAGACCAAAAGAAGCCTTTGCTAAGGTTTTGTTACATAACAGTAAGTGACTATTAGGTGCATTTTTGTAGTACCTAAATTAAAGTGGTTGAAAGATCTTGCAACTGAAGATAACTGTATCTCCATGAACACAAACTCACTGCTCTCTGTATGATACCTTTGCATATTCTGCCTTAATATACTTAACCAGGCTTTCTTCAGTTTCTTATGCAACTCCATTTCATCTCATTTTCTATCCAGGACAAATAAATGAACACATCATTTTAGACAATACACTTTACTACTGGGCAGCATGGTGGCGCAGTGGTAGCGCTGCTGCCTCGCATTTAGGAGACCTGGGTTCGCTTCCCTGGTCCTCCCTGTGTGGCATTTGCATATTCTCCCTGTGTCTGAGTGGGTTTCTTCCAGGTGCTCTGGATTCCTCCCACAGTCCAAAGACATGAAGGTTAGATACATTAGTGATCCTAAATTGTCTCTAGCATGTGCTTGGTGTGTGGGTATGTGCCCTGTAGTGGGCTGGTGCTCTGCCCGGGATTTGTTCCTGCCTTGTGCCCTGTGCTGGCTGGGATTGGCTCCAGCAGACCCCTGTGACCCTGTGTTAGGATATAGTGGGTTGGAAAATGACTGACTTTATTTATTCTGATTTTCAGAAGGATTTTGATAAGGTAACACATGAGAAGATAATAATAGTATTAAAAGAAGTGACAATTCATGGTGTTGCGTGTAGGTGGGTACAAAATTGGTTTAAATACCAATAATAAACCGGTCAACCTTTTTGGGATTACAGTAGGTGATATTAAAAGTGGTGCTCCCCCCAGGGATCAGTGCTGAGGCTGCCATTCTTTTCAATATACATAAGTGATCCGGATAAGAACATGAACAAGAAATTGGTCAAATAATATAGAATCAGCTGAATCAATACAGAAGCACCTGGAAAGCATACAGGCTTTGGCACAATGTGAGATGAAATGTAATGTAAGCAAATGTAAAGCATTACACACAGGATTAGGAAGTAAAAATGTTTGATTTGAATGCACCTTGTCAGAAGGACATAGGAGTCACAGTTGAGTCATCATTATCTACATCTAGACAGTTTATAGAAGTAATAAAGTAGGCTATTACGATATTAGGTTATATAGCATGATGTGTAGATGTAGATGATGTCAAGAGATGTTATGCTTAAGCTATATAATGCACTAGTGAGGCCGCACCCAGAATACAGTGGACAATTACGGCCTATATTATACAAGATGTAAAAAATGTTAGAAAAAGTCCAGAGGACAGTGAGTAAACTGAATATGGCCTAAGAGTTATAAGCTATTAGGAAAGATTGATTGAGTTAGTCCTTCTCAGTTTAAACAGCACAGACTAAGAGGTGATATGAATGAAGTGTTTAAAATTATGAAAGGAATTAGTACTATGAATCCCTGCTGATACTTTTGGATAAACTCTTCAATAAGAACACAGGGAACAGATTTGAAGACTTTTTAAGAACAAATTTTGCACAAATATTAGAAAGTATTTCTTCATAAAAACAACTATAGATGCACATAATAAAATATCAGGTAGTGTGGAAGAGATCATGAGTTTAGGGATGTTTAGAACTTAACTTTACTGTCAATTCATACTAATAAAATACTGTACTGTCAAACATCTCAGTTTATCGTTAGCATTTTGATACCTGATTTTGTTTTGTTGTAATTTATCATACAGTGCATGTTCTTGTATTTCACCTTGTTCCCTTGAAATGCATGCTTGGGTGCTTTGTAAATGACCTCGTGATTTTATACTTAGTGAATGGCAATGTATAAAATAAGGATTGATTAATTGATTGGTTACAAACCCATAGAAAGGTGGCATATCAAACTACATGATATGTATAAACAGACATGGAATTTAAATTGGGATAGACAAAAATAGAAGATGCTGGAGAACTCAAATACTAACCTGCTGATCCCGCTGGGACTTTATAGTTAAAAGAGATTCTCAGCATTTCTTGGGTTGAAATATAATTTGCTTTGCATTTGAAGAGGGATAAATGTCTGTTTTGTAAGAAAGAGTGAGCAATTGTAATATATATTTGATGGAGTACGAAGAGCCTCCCCTTTCTGTTTAGTCAAGTTCATGATAGACTTCTGTAATAAACAAATGATATAATATAACATAACAATGTAATTGTTTACAATACCTAGGTGTACAGCAGTATTTAGCGGAGCTGACAATGACAAATGTGACAAGTAAATGAGAAAGTGGCTCAAATGCACATTTCAGTGCAAATTAAAAAATGGATGGAAGTAAAAATGTGCTGCTGTAGACAACGTAGGGAAAATGGAAAACTGGCACATGTAACAAATGAAACATACTGTGGCGGATAGCTGGGGGCCCTGCCCAGCCAGGATGGCTGGAGGGACCGGGAGAGGGACAGTGCCTCCCCTAGGTCATGAGAGGGCAGCCGCCCTGGTATGCATGGGGGCAACAGAATCAGGGCTTGGAAGCTTGTCCCTATTGGGGCCCATGGCCGCCGTCAGAGGGCGCCTGGGGGATTATGGAGCCCTGGGCTGCGGCACTTCCGCCACAGCTGGGGGTGCTGCCAGAGGAGGTTCCAGGCAGACCTGGAGTGCTTCCGGGTGCTCATGCGGCACTTCCGCCACGCTGGGAGGTGCCATCGGATGATCATTGGGAGGAGCCTGGAGCACAACCGGGGCAGTACGGGACTGGCTGCCTAGCTCCATCAGATGAGCCGGAGTCGGGAGGAAGAAGACAGAGCTTGTGAGAGGAGGAGTGAGGGTGATAGAGTTGGAGAAAAGAGAAGAAGAGACTGTGAGCATTTAGGCTGTTAAGGCATTGTGTGGTGGTGTTAAAGAAACAAAAGAAATTAAACGTGTGTGTTTTGGAAATTTGGTGTCTGTCTGTCTGTGTACGGGGGGGCTGTTCTTCCACAATACATATTTTAAATGTTCTAATCCAAATATGGTTTGCAACAATGGATGTGAAAGTGAAATAAAACTCAACGGAAACTTAAAATAAAAGTAGAACTTAGACATTTAGAATTTTTATTACACAGAGCAACTGATGTGAGGATTGGTCTCACAGATTGCCCTAATTCCTATGCCAGCAAAGCAAATTAAAACAGAATTAGTGTACAAATAACAGAAAAATTATTAGACAAAGTCGTAAGAAGTTTAGTTTACTTCAGCATTATCTTTCACTGTAGCTCATTTAGACCAGGTACCTTTCCATTTAAAAACCTATAAATCCTTCTGATAGTTCATCAAAACTGAAAGGCCATTCCCAATTTATAGCATTGGGTGCAGTAACAGTTTAGGAACTCCATAAAAAACAACTCCCAATACTGTGCTTAAGCAACAACCACAGCACTATAAAGCCCGTAACTTTAACCAGCATTGACCAAGATTCGGTCAGCAAAATAACTTACAGTTAGAGAATAACACACAAAAGGTGTGTCTATAACTATAAAAGCAATCAAACTTGGTACAAGCTACATTATAGATTTTAAGCCTGGTCTAAGCATGGTGTCTGGGTTATGACTCCCAGTGATCTCAGTCTAGCAAGGCATCTATCATGCAATTCTATCTTCCACCTTCAATAAAATGCTCTGTTTTCCTGCAATCAAGAAGCGCTGTCCTTAACCTTGCAAATAATTCTTCCCTTTCTCCTTCAATAATTGGAGCATATACACTAAAACCTATTACTACAGTAAGAATGTATGGAACGCAGTTCTTACTAAATAGGACTTCAAATGCACTGAGCTACAACCACAATTAATCGCCATTTCATTGTCTCACTGTTCCCACTGCTTAAAGTAATTCATTGTCAGAATTGGTTTCTTATATAAAGCACACTCCCACTTTTTCAGGAGTTAATAACTCAAAAAAGACCCTTTTTCTCCAAATTCCATATTGCTCATCTGTTTACCAAGAACAAAGCATATTCAAATTTGGACAGATTAGATGCTTATAAAGGAAGCTCAATGGGGATCATTTCTAAGGCTTTCATTATAGCAGCAACCTCACACAATAACAAAAATATATTAACAAAATCATGCAATAAATGCAGAATAGTTTACAATGAACAAATAGCACCTTCTCACTCTATTTCTTCAAAATGCTCCCAAAAACAAAAAAGAAAGAAAGAAAGAAAGAAAGAAAGAAAGAAAGAAAGAAAGAAAGAAAGAAAGAGTTGTATGCTCACCTAATGATGAGTTATTTAAATGACTGCAGTGGTCCAAAGTTGCTTTGCTCAAAAACAGCTCATTAGAGATCTGAAAATCTGCAGGAATATGCAGCTCAGTTTTTTTAAATATCACTGAAAAAAAAGATAAATGCATATGTAAATAAAACATATTTGTCTGGAAACTATTCTTTTTTCAAGAATACATGGTGTATCCTCATACTTAGTTACCAGAACTTAGGATTTACATTTTGGCAGATAGTATAAGCTTGTAGTCTATTACACAGACCTCAGAATTAGATTGAAATTTCACTAACTAACTAAGCAGGACTAAGAGTCCGTCCAAACCTGAGTAGGAATTCAGACAACACAACAGGTATTGTACTCTATTGCTTTCTTTGTCACAATACAGTTTTACAAGCCTGTGAAAGTAGTCTATTGGTTTCAAATCAGCTGTTATTGTAAAACATGTCAATTGACAACACATGTTTCTTTCTTTAGAGTTGAAAGAATGCCACATAGAGGTGGGAGGGTTGCCATATTTACAGCGGCACAAGAAACCCTCATTGTGGATATGGTTCGTGAGAACAACCTCATCAGACTCCGGGAGATCAGAGACAAAGTCATTGCCGAATAATGTCAACTTTGAGAGCATTGATGATGTCAGCTTGGCCACAATAGACCGAGTTCTCCGGCGCCAAAAGATGCGGATGAAACAGGTCTATAGGGTTCCCTTTGAGCGCAACTCTGTGCGACACAAAGACCTACGTTACGAGTATGTGCAAGTAAGTATACATCCATGTTCACAGTACAGTTAGTGGACATACTGTGTTGCTCAGTGGCCTACATTACTTCTGGACAATACTGTGCTACCTGATTGACTGTTGTTCTGAACACCTGTGCACTTT
>JANRMT010062804.1:24354509-24408667 GCA_026402145.1 Polypterus bichir lapradei
GTTAACATGATATCCTACTGTCCAGAAAAGAGAATATTCTGGGTATCTCTGACACTGCCCTCCAGTGGTTTAAGTCCTAGTGATAGGCAAGAGTTTGTTAGCTTTGGAAACAACAGATCCAGCTCAGCACCAGCCACACAAGAAATCCGTCAGGGCTCTGTTCATGGCACCCTGCTCTTCTGTATCTATATGCTTCCCCTTGCCTATATTATTCGTAGCTTTGGACTGGGTTATCATTTATATGCAGATGATACTCAACTCTATTTCAATGTTAAAAACAAACTTCATCAAATCGTTTTCAGCTCACAACTTTCCTCAGTAAAATTAAAACCTGGATGGAGCAGAACTCTTTAAAATTAAATTGCAAAAAGCTGACCTCCTGCAAATTGGCAATAAAGCGCAACTTAACAAAATGAGCTCCTTTTCAGTCACTCTTTACAGTGATCTCATCAGACCTTCTTCTAATGCAAGGAATATTGCTGTCATTTTTGATTCCTCCCTTTCTTATTCCACCCACAAAAACAACATTAAAAAACTTTCTTACTTCCACCTCTGCAACATATCCCGTGTTCACTCATTCTTCTCTTTTTCTAATGTTGAGAAACTTGTCCATGCTTTTATCACATCATGCATCAATTATTGTACCTCCCTACTGGCAGGTGCTTCTTCATGTCTTATATCATAGCTCCAGTTGATTCAAATCTCTGCTGCAAGAGTTATTACATGGACCAGCAACACTGAGCACATAACACCCATCCTGCTTCGCCTTCTCTGGCTCCCTGTGTCTTACAGGATCAAATATAAAATTCTATAAAAAAACTTACCAATTATTAATTGGCCTTACACAGGACTACATCAGAGACCTTCTTCATCGCAATGCTCCTGTTCGCCCACTAAGGTCCACTGATTCTGGCAGTCTTGTCGTGCACCACACTAATCTTCACTCTATGGGTGATAGGGCTTTCAGCTATATAGTGCCCCAACTTTGGAATGACCTCCCTAATTTAATTAGATCATCCGACTCAATTTGTTTTTTAAAAAACAACTTAAAAACACATCTGCTCAGAAAGACCTTTAACTTAACCTAACATTCTGACGCTTCTTTTAGTTTAGCTTTCTGTCCAGATGCTCGGGATAATTTGTGTGTGTGTTATAGTATTGAATTTAGTATTTTACTCTGGTTTATTTATTTTTTCTCTTTTTTTCATTTATTGCTTTGTATATCCTTTATTTATGTGTTCTAGTGTTCTATGCAGAAAATATTTGTATCCAATGTTAACATATACCCTGCTGTTCTTTCTGTGGCTCTGTGAAGCACCCTGAGCATGGGAAAGGTGCTGTACAAATAAAATGTATTATTATTATTATTATTATTACTACATTTAAAAGCAAAATAGTCAGAGTTTGTGTAATTTGTAGTAATGGATGCATGAGGATTTATGTTAAAACAAATTTCACTCTATTCTCATAAGGCTAACTCTAAGCCTATACAGTATGACAAATAACATGTTTCATACAATTTTATCAAAAGTGCCTTCTGAATCCAGAGACAATAATACTCACTACAGATTAAGTATATACAGTATTACATTAAATAGGTCAAAAATTATACAATGAATGTTTAGCTAGCCTTGTCCTTTGAAATAAAAAAGCAGCACTTTTTCAAAAACAGTTGTAAATTCTTTAGTCAAAACCTTGTGTCTAGAGCTGGGCCATTTGCTACACCAAGGTTATCTGTCAACCTTTACTAGTTATAACGGTGAGGAGTGAATTGAATACAATAAAGATCCATTACAATGCACACAATACAATTCATAGATGTACTCTAATACTGTTGCTAATTCTGTCCTTACAAAATAAATGTATTTTTATTCCAAAGTCTAGTGAAGAAACCTTAGTATTCTTGTAGTACATTTATGGGTAGGATTGACTATTTTTCCTTCATTAGAAAAAAATGTTTATTTATATTTTAGTGTCATTCTGTTCTGTTCATTTTGTGCTATTATTTCAAGAAGTCAGTTTCAAGAATGCATCCTAGTTGCCAGAGATGTGGTCACAGGTGCTGCAATATCTGATGTCATTAGCACAACACGCTTAATAACAGCATGACTCGGTAAAAAAATCAAACCTTGTGTTCATGCTTTATTATTATTATTATTATTATTATTATTATTATTATTATTATTATTATTATTATTGCTTCTTTCATTCTCAGAATGATTGCTTTCCTCTCATGACCAAGAGTCCATATGGTTTGGGCTTTGGTGATTTAGATTTCTTTGTCTTCTCATGTATTGATCCTCTTTGCTGAACATGATCTTACTTCATTTCACAGGCTTGGTTATAGCCATCTTTTCTCCATGTTCAGTGTCTGAACATACTTACATACTCACATATGTACATGTGGCAAATGCTTTTTGTGACACCCTGCCACCCAATTATGTAACACAACATGAAAACTAAAATCATCATAGAATTTGGCAGGTGCCTGCTTATACATTAAACTTAACAGTTAAATCTTTGCAATTGAGACATCCATGGGTGCTAATTTCTAAAAAAAAGCCATGCATAAAAGGATAATAATACCAAAAAATGAAATTATTAAAGCAAGAGAAATGCTTACAGTATCTCAGTTGTTGCTGATGTGCAGAACATGTATTACATCCTAATGTCATCCTTGCTGGTGGACTGTAGTGAGAGTTTGGTGCTGCAAGTTCTGTGTTGCTCCTAACACTTAATTTTAGTACTTTTTACATCATTTTTCATTTTAGAAGGTTTCTTCTTGTTTTTTCAACTAAACAGAAGCAAGGGAAAGTTGTGTGTGAAGGGTATGTGCAGGCAGGAAGATGTGTGGGCGGCAGGCTTGATGCAGCTCAGCAGTAGGATAGTAAGTGAAAATTAGCAGGCTTAGTATCTGTTAACAGAAAATGAGTGAGTGGTCCTCTAAGAAGGCAAGTGAATGACTACTGGTTACCTCAGATGCATTACACACAAGCCAACGAGCACTGGATCCATTTATTTAAAAAAAAGTACAGTGATCCCTCGCTATATCACGCTTTGACTTTCGTGGCTTCACTCTATCGTGATTTTTTCTCATACACGCTTACGTCACTACGCATGCGCTTTCTGAGAACTTTTCTCTAAGCCCCACGATGGCTCCTAAACGTGCTGCTTTTTCTAAGCCTTCTGACAATAAAACTAAGGAAGATGCTTACTATCCAGGAGAAGGTGAAACTCTTGGATATGATCAAAGATGACAATACCCTACAAAAGCCTCCTCATGCATATGAAAAGACAGCGGCAGCAACTGCCTATCAAGATGTTCTTCAGCCGCGTACCCAGATACCCACTGCCTACTCTTAGTACTCCTTCAGCGGAAGAAGACAACGATGCACCTGCTGAATATACTGCACCACCTGAAGACTCTCCTACTGAGGTTGTGCCTTCATAGGTTAGTGGTTGTGTGTAAGAACTGTGTGTGTGTAATTAAATGTACAGTACAATAATCTACTATATAAAAGCGGGCCGGGATTGTCCTTCCGTCCCGTGAGTGCAAAGCGTAGCGGTATTCCGCTTATCACAGACTTACTACTTGCGGCTTGCGGTACGAAGCGACTCGATGTGAGCAGAGTTCTGCTGCTCCCATCGTCCCTTTGCTTTTGTGCGCGATGCGCTGGAAAAATAGACAAAATGATGTCTCTGGAAATAATTAATGTTGATGGAGTACAAATGCCTCACCGCGTAGTAAATATCAGGGGAGATGGTGCTTGCTTATTCTCATCTATAGCTTATTTAGTGCATGAAACTCCGTCTTTAGCGGTACAGATTCGGGCTGACATTGTACGACTTTGGACAGGCACTCGAGGGGATAAAAAACTTAGGTTTTCGGGAGATGTTATGAATGGGCACTTTAATGTTCTCATTCCCTACACTTACATGCCTGATGTACACATGGAGCACACACAAATTGAGGATAAAAGTCGGTCGCCTTAAAAGGCGGGTGAGCCTATTAATAATATATTTGTAACGTCTAATATGTCTTATTTTCTCTTATTTTGTCTAATATATTGGGTAATACGAGTGTAATGGTGACTAAAGTGTGTTATTTCATGTCTAGAGGGCTCTAATAATGTTAAAAAACGTATTTAGAAGGTCATAAACAGGTTTTCTATACTCTAACTGCAAAAATATTTGATTTATAAATAAAGAATCCTACTTCGCGAAAATTCATTTATCACGGTAGAGTCTGGAACGGATTAACCGTGATAAACGAGGGTTCACTATATTTAAACAGTTATAGTATTGATAGATGCAGTGCGTTAGAATAAACAATGTTTTGAAGACAGAGTTTCAGAGGGAAACAGATAGCCTTAAGGGTAAAGACTAGTAACAGATAAAAGCATATTCAACTGGCAGTTTAACATACATCAGAAGCAGAGTGAAGAAGCATCTATTAGTGTCAGCATGTTTGACAGTCAATACAGGGGCGTATTCGGGAGGTAAGTCCCCTGCCCAACGGCAGTCAGCCCTAGGGGGCCAGATGTTGTTCATGTGTTGTAGGCAGGGACTGCCCGGATCTGGGGCTTTGTCAGCGGGGTGGCCGCAAAAAGAGCTGGGGAGGAGGAACCGCTGCAGCTCAGAAAGCCGCTGCAGCAGAGGAGCT
This sequence comes from Polypterus bichir lapradei, assembly GCA_026402145.1. Classification (NCBI taxonomy): domain Eukaryota; kingdom Metazoa; phylum Chordata; class Cladistia; order Polypteriformes; family Polypteridae; genus Polypterus; species Polypterus bichir. Next base: position 24,359,173 of record JANRMT010062804.1, read on the forward strand.
GCCATGAGGCTCGCCACCACATCAGGGATCGGAAGAAGATGGCAGCGAACCGGAAGTCCCTCCCTGTGACAGACAAGGGATTGAATGGTGTGTGTCGTGTTCCCGTCGATGATTGGTCAGAGACGGGACCAACAAACATCCATCCTGGGCCGGGGGAGGACTTGATGAGGCAAAGAAAGAAGCTCCATGGGGCACAGCTGGCACATAGGACCGTTTAACAGGTAAGTACTCCGCCGGCTGATGTTCTGTGGAGCTAGAGAGGAAGGTGATCACGCCACAGAAGATGGTACAAGATTGGGCGGAGTGGCACGGCGCTGGAATCTCTGGCCAGAGGATCGTGGCTGTGCAGGTAAGTGAGTCCTGTGCCATAAAAAGAAATGGAGACGTGAGCAAATGCGTCCCGGTATCATGTGGTTCCGGTGACCAAGTAGCTGTATCTCCAATAGTGGATGTGATGCGGAGGGCTGATCGCATGGTGGGAGTGGAGCTGAGACGCCGGCCGACGAGTGCTACAGGTCCTAGTGCCCTACTCCCAAGGCCAGCGTCAGTCTCCCTTCCACTCCACAGGGGCTCAGACGGCCAGGGCTCTCTTCCTTTCCCGTAGGGAGACTCAAACCGTCAGGGCACCCCAGAGGAAAGGGAGGAACCAGAGCTATAAGGCCAGATCTTCCCACAGAGAAAGACGTGAGCCCTCTGCGGGTGCAGAGGGAAGTCCCGAGGTTAGCGGGGAAGATAGGAATGCAAGCAGTCCCGTTGAACAACCCAATGAAAAGGGCACAAAGGCCGTGGAGCGAGTGACGAGGTTTCGGCTGCCAGGGTGCTGGCCGAAGGGGGGAGTGTTGGCTTTTTGGCTTAATGGAGGACGCCAGGCAGTGGCGTCAGGGCAACGTCTCTGCCCCTGTTTCTGCTTATTGTTTTGTAGGACTGGACCCTGGACAAGCGCTATTCGGACCCGCTTCGTGGATGACCTGTCTTCGTGGGATGGGCCGCTGCGCCCGATGGGTCTCCGCAGGCGATGGGACAGTGTGGCAGGAGGCTGGGGGCCAGACCCAGCCAGGACCCCTGGATGGACCGGGAGGTGGTCTATATGTCCCCCGGGCCACTAGGGGGCGACCGCACTAGTTAAGGAGGGGACCACGGGGAGGGAGCAAGGAGGCTCAAGCCCATTGGGGCCTGTAACCACCGCCAGGGGCGCCCCGAGCATTGTTGAGCCTGGGAGATCGACACTTCCGCCACACCTGGGAAGGTGGAGGAAGGACCTTCCAGGGATGTCAGGAGTGCTTCCGGGTGTTCATGTGGCACTTCCACCACACCAGGAAGTGCTGCCGGGAGTATGTCAGCGAGCACCTGGAGCACATCCGGGTGACTATAAAAGGGACTGCCTTTCTACAGTCGTGGAGCTAGAGTCGGGAGCTGGAGCAGGACGAATATCCAGGGACAAGAAGAAGAAAGGCGGCCCACGGACATTGGCAGAAAGGCCCGTATTGAGGGTGATTGGTGCTGGGAGCACTGTGTGTTGTGCAGACTTTATTCTTGTTAATAAACGTGTGTTCTTTAAAGTGGTGGTGTCTCTCTGATGGTGTTCGGACCAGCTCTCACACTCTGGAAGATGCCAGCTGTTCCAGCACCTCAAGCTCAGGATTGTTGAACTGAGGAGGAGATTGCTGGAATGCACTGTAGTAAATTATTGATAGTGCTTGCCCAGATTTCATTTAGGTGTGGGAGGAGACCTCAGGTCTGAAAGGTGGAAAACAGGTGGGTGACAGTTGGATGTATATTCAAGGCAAGAGGTGCACACTGGGTATCAACCCCAAAGTTTGAGGTGTTCAACCATTTACAGGACCTTGCAAAGCTTGATGGCGGATGTAATAACTCTGAGGTGATACGTAGGGATGAGGAACACCAACAGGTCACCTCAAAGATAGCAAGATAGCAAGAAAGACAAAGTAGTAATAGTGGAGGAAACGGTAATTAGGAGGACTGAGGCACAGATTTGCTCTAGAGTCTCATATGGTGTGTTGTCCACCAGGTGAAGAGGTAGGAGACCTCACATGTAGGGTAGATGGGCTGTTGGCATAAAGGCAGGCTTTCCGTTCTCCAATTCAAATATAAGGGTTTGCTGCCAAGTTGAGATGCAGAATTGATGAGGTGGTTTTCTCTGAAGATTTGTCTGAGCCATGTGTTAATCTAGATAAGACTGAGGAGATTATTGACTGAAATCATCATGTAGGACAGAGTGTTAGTAGAGTTTTGTTTTGGCAGGGAGTTTAAAACAGGTCAAGTTTATAACTTCACATAAAGACATGGCATGGTATGAATACAAATATAGAAGTTAACATTTAAAGTTCTAGCACACTTTCAAAAAGCCAAAGTAAACAAAGTAATAAATTTAAAAATGTTTGCGTTAATGCTGAAGAACAAAATAGATGTGGGGAGTGGGGTAGTCACCATGTACGTATGTAAAACAGGATTTGAGTGAAAGTCTTCTTCAATTAGATAAAACATGGCTTAGTAAGGATGTCTAGATTCGATATCATTGGGGATTGAGTCTCATAAATTAGATACTGTAAATTGGCATTATCTTTTAAGTGTGGAGACAGTTGAGGAAATGTGTATCATGCAGGATAAATTTACCCCAAAATTTAGAAGCATTAAGAAATTAAAGATGACTCTGGGTGGATAAATAAGGAGCTAATAATGAAGTTGCAAAGGAACAATCAGGTATATAAGGCATATGAGATTAACAACTCCATTGCTAACCACATGGCATATGGGAGCATGAGTATAAAGACAAAAAAAAATTTGAGGAAGATTAGAAGATAGCAGGAGGGAAATATTTCACAAAAGGCAAAAGAAGACACAAAGAGATAATATTAATAATTTAGTAGCATAAAAATGGTCAAGGAGGAGGTGAACAGTATTAAGGTTGGTAAAGCAGAGCTAGAAAATACTTTGAACATGCATGTTGCTGAAGTTTATGCATGTGAAGAAGTGGATAACCTCTCAAAAGTAAAAGGGGCTGCAAAGGAGATACATATTTATCTGGAAATTATAGATGGACAAGCACTGTTTAGGTAAAATAAGCTGAAACCTAAAAAATCATCAGGAACAGATAACATTATCCTCAAGTGCTTAAGGAAGTTAATAAGCACTTACAATATATAAGCCCCTGACACATATTTTTCAAAAATCTAAGCACACTTGAGACATTCTAAACATAAGTATTATCATGTTATATAAAAAGTATGACCAGGCTGATCCAAATTATTATATGCCATTAAGCTTAATATGCATCACAAATAAATTAATTTAAGTAATTATTAAGTAAAAAATTGAGCAGCACATGTCTAAAAAAAGTATTAGCAAATAGCATGGATTTCAGATGGGAAGTCATGTTTCACTAATATACTAGAATCCTAATAGGAAGCAACAAAAGCATACAGTAAGAGAGGTGCATATATCATTTATCATTTTTTAAAAAGGCTTTTGATAGTACCACATGAAAGGCTAGTGATCAAATTAAAACAATTTAGAATTCAAGATGCAGATGGTTGGTACAATATTGGCTCAAACATAGGAAGAAGTGGTTTAAGCTCTGGGGTCCATTTTTCAGAATTAGTTGTTGTTAAAAGTGGTGTTCCTCATGATCACTGCTAAGGATTCTCCTAGTTGTAACTTACATAAATGACCTATACAATAATATAATCAATAAGATGGTTTTGTTTGTAGATAATACCAAACTAGGTGGAAGGGCAAATAATGTAGAATCAGCTACATTGCTACAGAGGAACTTCTAAATAAATGTAAGCTATTTTTGGTAGGAAGTAGAAATGTTAGACTTAAATACACAATAGGAGATCTGAAAATTGAAAGTACATCATTTGAGATGGACCTACAAGTCATTATGGAATCACTATTGTCTATATCAAGATAGTGTAAAGAAATTATCAAGGAGACTAATAGAATGTTATGTTATATAACATGGTGTGACATATACAAGTCAAGGGTGGTTATGGTTAAGTCATATGACTCACTGATGACTCTTCAACTACAGTCATGTGTACAGTTTTGGTCTCCATATTACAAAAAAGATGTAGAAGTGTTAAGAGAAATTCCAGAGAAGAATGACTAGGCTGATTCTGGGAGTGAGAGGTATGAACTATAAGGAGAGACTGAAGGAATTGATCCTTTTCAGTTTATACAAATAGAGATTAAGAGTTGAAATGATTGATATGTTTAAGCATATGAAGGGGAATAGTAAAATGGATCCCAGTTGTTATTTTAAAATATACTTTTCAACAAGAACACTGGAACATGGTTGAAAACTTGTTAAGGGCAGATTTCAAACAAATGTTGGAAACTTTTTCATTAAACAAAGAACTATGAGAATACTTTAGGGACATTCATATCTTGACTCAATGTTATTTTGGAGAATTTAGGTGAATAGGATGGATTAATTTCTTTGTTGAATGACCTGTTCTTGCTACAATTGTTCTAATGTTTTCATGGTTATACAGCAAGAATTGCATTAATGTTATTAAAAAATATAAGTTAAGTACTATTTATTTTATTCAAGAATATTTAAAATAACCTTTAAAGTATCTTTAGCTGCACATTGTTTATTCTCTGCCTCTACATGAGATTAGATACATTATGTCAATTGTCCATTGTTTCATACCTTTGCGCATCTGATTGGAAAAATGTCAAAATTTTACATGCAATATTTGTGCATGATTCATGGTCAGAAGTTGTTAGTGATTTGCTTGAGTTCCAACAGTTATAAAAAACATTATAATTGGTTTTGAAAAACCTACAGATTGCTTTGTGAACTGTACAAAGCCATCCGATATATCAAAAATAATAAAAACATTCTGAAAAAATGGAAGCCATTTTATATATATCAGCACAAACTAAAAGATTAAATGGCCATATTTGATTGTAAATTAATCCTATACAGTAGTGAAGTTCAAATATAGTAATGTCAGATGATACACAAAATCTTATATCCCAAATAAATCAATTTATTTTCCATGCTTGCTTTTCTTTTCTTTTTTCCATGTATTCCTGTCGCTTATTGCCATCTAGTGGCTACAACATTTTATACAGCGATAAAGCATAGTTTCAACTGTAAGACAGCAGAAACTTTCCAATTGTACAAGCCCTGTTGAACAGATTGTATGTTTTTAGCAGGATAAAATACATTACAATGCAATTCATATTCTCTTGCACTGAATATAGCGTATGCACTGCTTCCCCCCAATGTACTTGTTAAGTACTATTTTTATTTATTTACTTATTGATTGATTGATTGATTGACTGTCTTATCTGTCCTGTATCCTTGTTTTTTATGTTTCTGTATGCATTTGAATTCCCTATGGTGTTAATAAAGTTTATCTAATCTAAATCTAATCTAATATCCTCTTGCTTCAGTACTCCAGAGACCTTGGTTTAGTCATCATTAGTCATTGTTTGTGGAGATTTTGGATGATTTTGCATTTACTTTCCTAAAGATACACAGAATTCATTAATTGGCTACGGCAAATTAGCATTTGATGTGTGTGCAAAAGTTTTGATATACAATAGTTTATTTCTACTTTTTTCCTAATGGCAAGTTAGGCTTTAGCTACTCAAAATCTTCTTGTAGAAATGTTGGGTTCAGTTAAATTAATAGATGAATGGATGGAAAACATGGTTAACATGAACCCAATGGAGTACAATGCTGTGCTTATACCATTCACACCATAAAGCATGGATATCAGTATTATGTTTTAGGGATGCTTTTCATTAGCAGGAAGGAGTACAAAGATATATTGTGTTAAGACCTTGAAGTTGTACAAGAAAAACCTTTCCAAGTTGCTTGACTTTTAGATCAGTGAAATAAATTCATATATTTTTATCTGTCACAAAGTGACATGTTCATATGTCTGACCTTGAATAAGATCTTGCCAGTTGTAAATCAGGAGCAAGTGGAGGCCTTAACTTCACTTGGTTGCCAGACACATTCAGAGGAAATGTGGAGTTCAAGGTTGCAGAAACTCCTGGAGCCACTAGAAAAGGTTCTAAAAGAACACTCCCAAGGATTTCTCAAAGTCACTTCTGACCACTAAAACGATCTCTGAGATATTCCTGAAGCAATTCCAGACTGGAGATAGAAAGTCCTTTCTAGTAACCAGGAAATTAGAGTAGAAGAGTCAGGAGTAGAGATGGACAATAGTTTCATTGATTTTAATTGCAAAAATAACCTTTTTAAAATTTCTGACCTTTTTGGAGTTCAGTCTAGGTGTGGGCCAAGTCATGAATGTCACCATTGTTACACAATGCAGTAATAAAATAAATATGTAAACATTCAATCATTTTCCACTGTTTATCCAAAGCTGGGTCATGGGGTTAACAGTCTAGAATTGAGGCCCACATGTCCCCTTCCACAGCCACATTTGCCAACTGATACTGTGGGAATACAAGGTGTAATCAGGCCATTTGGGAGATATAATCCTTCCAGGGTGCCCTGGCTGTCTCCTTCCAGCTGGTTGTGCTCATAAAATCTCCAAAGGGATGCATTCGTAAGGCATTCATAGCTGGTGCCCGAAACACCTCAATTGGCTGCACTCAATGTGGAGGGTCAGCGGCTCTACTTCGATCCTCTTCCAGATGACTACGTTTCTCACCCTGTCTAAGGAAGAGTCCAGCCACCCTGCATTGAAATCTCATTTTGGCCACTTGTACCCACAATTTCATCTTTTTGGGCATAACCATTTGGTCACGACCGTAGGTGAGAAAAGGGATTCAGATTGATGGTAAATTGAGAGTTTCTCCTTCTGACTCTTTCTTTGCCATGGTGACCACATAACTGCATTTGTCACCTCTATCCATCTGTTAATCTCACCATCCCTTTGTCCCTCACTCGTTAAGAAGATCCCAATGTACTTAAATTCCTCCACGTGAGGCAGTAACTCACCTCCCTCTCAGACAGACTAGCTTTTCCCTAATGATGACTATAGTCTCAGATTTGGAGGTGCTGATCCTCATCCCTAACACTTCACATTCAGTCACAAACCATTCCAATACGTGCTGGATTTCAAAGCCCAATGAAGCCAATAGGACAACGTCTTCTGCAAAAGGCAGCAACACAATTCTGGGGACACCGAAGTGGACAGTCTACTCTCCCAACTGCACCTTGATATCCTGTCCACGAAAAGGACAAACAGTATATGAGACAAAGCACAGCCCTTGCGGAGTCCCACACCTACTGGGTACGGTGCTCATGCTTTTCAGAGTATGTGAACACAGCTCTCACTGTGATTATATAGGGACTGAACAGACTTTATTAGGGGCTCCGGAAAAGTATTCTCTCCCAGCACCCCTCCATGGAATCTTTCAGGGAACACAGACATATGCATTCTCTAAGTCCAACAGGGCATACTCCCCTACCAAGTCCAGAATCTTCGTGAAGGTAAGAGATGCACAACCATTCCACAGCCTGGATGGAATCCACATTACATCTCCTGGATCCGATGTTCCACGACTGGGTGGAGTCTCCTTTCTAGTACCCTAGCAGAAGCTTTTCCAGTGAGGCAGAGGAGTGCATACCTTGATCGTTGGAGCACAAAATCTGGTCACCATTTTTTAAATATTTAGACCACCACCTCGGTCTGCTACTCCAGAGGCACAGCTCCCGATGACCACGTAACAAAGAAAAGGCATGTCAGCCACAATAACCCAACAGTGTTCAAAAGTAACAATTGTTCTATAATGTATTTTGTATTTGTAATAATTTTTACTATCAAAAGTCATTATACAAAATAATAAGCTGTGTACTTAAGTAAAGAAATAAAAACAAACTCCTTCTGGAAACCTTAATTTGGCCAACATGATGGTACTCAATGAAGGGCAGAAAGGACATACTGACCAAATTTCTTCTTGTGGGTTGCAGCAGAACAGAAAATAGACATGCATTAAAGAATATGTTATGATTAAAACAGTCTATACAGAGGGTAAAAATGTTTTAAATTGTGCATCACTCTATTTGCTGTATTTTCAAGTAGGAGAGCTAAACGTGCTTGTGTGCAACCATGCAATATACAATTTATTTTTGCTCACTTCTTTATTTTCTCTTTTTATGAGTGCCTAGACGCTTAGAAGATGTGGTTATGGACAGAAATGTCAGAGTGAGAAAAACTTTCAGCTTCCCTAAAATAAAACCAAAATGCATTCATTATATGAAAGTCTGGTGTGTATGCTCTTTCTAACTTTTTTAATGCAATTTCATTTTCAGTCTGCTTGTCCCAATGAAGGTGAAAGCAATATGCTGAGCTAGACAGACCAGGCCACTCTGTTCTCAGCAACATTTTCCACCTTCTTCTAATGAATACCCACATGATCTCATGTCAGTGTGTCCTGAGTTTGCTGCTTTGTCTTCTCTCAATCAGCCTTGCTTTGTACAGCTTCTGAGGAGGTGTCTGTTCAAATTGCATACTCAGACCAATTGAACTAGCACTTCTTGATCTGGAGAAACAGTGGTTCAACTCCAAGACCCTCTGGTATTGCTGCAGTCCTCACTCCATCACATACAATGTGCCCAGCATTTTGGCTGCTTATACACATAGTCAAATTCTTTCCGACACTACTCAGAATTTGTGACCATAGGTAAAAATGTGTGTGTAGGCTGAGCGGTAAATCACCATAATCTGTTACAAACTGTACAAAATGTATGCTACCACAGCAGTACTTTGCTGAATCTCACAATCATCTCTACCCTCTCTTATGAACAAGACCTTGGAGTACTTGAACTACTCCCATTTTGGAATCTAATTAGTCATTTCTCCTTTCCAGGAGAGGACCATGACCTCGGGTTTGAAACTTGTAATTCCTATCCCAGCTGCCATTATACTCCGCTGCGAATTGTTCCAGTGCATGGTGGAGATTGAACTCTAATGAGACCACTAGAACAATATCATCTGCTAAGAGCAGAGAAACAGCACCCAAGTTCCCAAACTAGATACTTCTCAAGCATTGGCGGGATGTTTTGGTAATAACAATGCAGTATTTACTTACTTTAGCTTGTGCAAGAAATACATTCAAATATAACCTATACGGGAGGTTTATTCTGTGTTTCTGTGGAACCTGTGTATTTCAGGACCAAAATAAATTTGAAAAAATCCAAAAAAAATCCAAGTACTAAATATCACTGTGTTGTGATGTGAAATTTTGCATACAAGTTGATAAATATTTTGTATGTCTTTATTTGTAACTTAGACAAAGCAATGTAATATTACTGTTACATTATTGATAATAACAGCAATGGTCTGATGGTTAAGAACCCCTTCCCCCCTTTAAGGACTGAATCTCATTGTAATTTTACAACAGGATTGGGGGAAGTGCCTCAAACAAGTTTGGTAAGTGTTTCTCAGCAGGACTCTCATTCAGCCCCCACAGGAAAGCCAGATTGTATGGCTGTTTGGAACTGTCTTGTATCAAAAGCCTTTAAGTACCACAACACCCTATTGGCTCTAGGGGTTGGACAGAAAACCTATAAATTTGCTTGCTTTACCTCACTCTCTCTCGCTTACCAAATTGATGAAAGACCATCTCACAGCATGAACTGAAAAGGACAACACAATGAAGAGCACAGCTTGGCAGCCATATTGAGAGAGGCATGCGGCCTGTTCTGTAGAAAGCTGACCACAAATGATGCCTTAACTAGAGACATTTTAAGTAACTAGCAAGTCTGTGTGCCACCTGAAACTACACATCACTATTTAGCAGGTTGTATGGTTGCCAATATTCAAATATATTCTGTATATTGTTATTATTTATGAATATTATCAATAATACATTATTTAAATTGTAACTTAACTCCTGCTTATCTTTTACTACACCTAATTGCCTGAGTTTATAAATGTAGAAGAGAAGGTGGACAGAAGTTATATGGTTTAATACTTTATAAACAGTGGTAAGTCTGTGAGATTTGAAGCATTCTGACAAAGGCTGCATATCAATAATACAAAAGGGGAAAGTAGAGTAAAATATTATTCAACCCAGACAAAGGACTGCCAATCAAAAGTTTCTTTATATTCATTAGAATTATTTGTATAAGAAAATAGTACTGAGTTGGTCAATTTCAGATTGAAAAGATAAAAACTCTTACCCTGACCTATAGCAGAAGCTCAGAAAAATCTGTTTAGGTTATTGAGAAAAATGTATTTAATAAGGCAGATGTGCTCTTAGAGTGTATCAGTGGTACATGTCCCAAAAACCACCAACTAACAGCTACTAAAGCTCATCCAAAGTAAATGTATAATTTTCTGATAAATGGGTTAGATTGCCTTGTCTACTGCAGAGGCTTTTATTTCAAAAGCATCTACCTAACAAAGAGTAATAAAGGAAATTATCAAACACTAATCGTCCACTTAAATCCAGTGTTACTAGGGGCAGTATCAAGTTATTGTAATTAATTAATTCACCTTCAGATCCCACTTCTGATCTGGCAAATATAATTTCTAGCATGCTGCACACACATTGCCACTGTCACCATGAGACTGCAGTTTCGTTATCCTGCTGTCTGATTCTTTAAAGGTAAATTGTAAATTTCCAATGACCATTATTGTTTTCTCTGTAAAGCATTACAGATGTAAACATTGCATTACTTGCAGTTAATGAGCATGTAAGCTCAAAGTGCTTGCTGAAGAGTGGTTTATAATATTTACAGCTTTAAAGGAGATATAAGTTTAAGGGGCAAGTTGTGTACAGTTCAACAGGGACTAAGAAAACATGAAATATTTTTATGTTTTCAGAAAAAAGAAACATGTAAAAGCTGCTAACTACACTGAAATGGGAAATTGATGGTTGAGACTAGGTTCAAAATGTTTTTGGATCTTCATTTTTTCATTGACACAGCAATTAGCATGAAAGAACAAATGCTTTGTGATCAAAGTCAATGATCATAAATAAGAGAAGCTTCCTTCTGATACTAAAAGACCTTAATTATGAAGAACATCCATTTACTGGTTAATTTATATCAGTGAAAGGCAACCTTTTTCAAGTTGCAGCGCACTAAGTCCAAAAATTTTCTTTCGCGGCGCACCTGAGGGACTGCCCATAAATAAAGTCATGACGACACAATCTATGGACAATCGGCAATAAAAACAGTTAATTTTACAAGTTTGAAAGACATTTTATTAATAAAGGAATCAAAGGATAAATCTTAAATTTAATTAATGTGAACGTTGAGATTGTTTTTCAGCACATATGAGATTGATGCGAGGATCAATTTTCGAAAGACAGACGCGCATTTCCTTGTCGATCATTTGAAGTCTCTCGCGTTTCTTAGACTTCATTTCCGTAAGTGTTCCGTTATCTGTTTTTCCTACATAAAATATTTTTTTTAAACATTATCTTTTTAATCAACCAAAAGTTCAAAAACACTAGCAATTTTACATTTTTTACTAAAGTTTTCGCGCAACGGTTGACCGACAATGATTTATATAATAGCTTTACTTGAAAAAAAACCTGCTGAACCACAAATGCATGGCTTGTAGTTTTCCTAGTTAAAATTGTTGCTACAAAGTTAATTTACACCAAGAATTTATGTGCTAACAAAACTCATAGATGAAGATGGTGAGCACACAAAATGATTTTGCTTAATTATGCTCCAAATACTCAAAGTTTAGTAATATTATCTCATGTAAAAGCTTAATTTAAAATAAATTCCACTAATCCATCTTTCAAACCCAGCTTTTCTTCTTCATAAGTAACTGGAATCTCTAAAAAGCAATGACCAAAAGGCAGGAAAAATATATGTATGGTAAGTCAGTGCATGCTTACACCTATATGCACACAAACATTTTTGGTAAAGTTGAAGGAGGAAAGGTTTATAAACCTAGTAAGAAAATGCACACACTCTACAAAATGCAGATGTGCTGGAAATTCAGCTATGGTCCAAGTATCTTGTGACATAGAAGCATCGGCAACTGAGTGAAACAGCAATCATTAATAGTATTAACAACTTAATAAATCAACTTCATACTTACAGAACACTACTAGAACTACATTGGCCGCCAGGGACAAAATTAGTAATATTGTAAGCAGAATCTTAGGCCACTGTTTGGTTACAGGAGTCTCCTTAGATGTTTTATCTGAAAAATAACCAACAAAGAAAGTCACCTTGAGGCAGAAAACACTACAATAGCAATTCTATTTGTTTCTGAGGTTCTGGTCTATTTGAAATGATTTTTTAATAATGTAAAATTCTTCAATCAACTTAACCAATTCACAGGAGGTTCATAGCCTTAATTAGCTGCACTAGGTGCAAAGCATGAGCCCACTGATACATATATACTTCTACAGGGGGCCTTAGGCAAACTGGAATATAGGAGTGATAATGGATTAAAGTTTGGAGAAAATTACCAGGAAAATTTGTAAAGAAGGTTGGAATGCAGTGCAGAGGATATTGGAACCCCTTTTGTCTTAAGGACTGACCTTACTGAAGTTAGAAAAATAAGGATAAAACCTGGACCTGAGTAATTGGAACATAATAAATAAAAGTTGATAACAACAAAATCTGCCTTAGGTAGCAAAACGAAGGAGAAAGTTACTCAATGTAAAATACTTTTATCCTCTGCATAGGCAATTTGCATAATGTCCACAATTAATTTTGACGTATTTATTCACACATGTCTGTTTTCTGTTCTGCTGCAACCCACAAGAAGTAATCTGGTCAGTATGTCCTTTCTGCCTTACACACAGTTACAAATAGAATCCTAGACACAAAAACACTGCCAACGAAGGAAGGAAATCGGGCCATAATACATGCCAGAGAGAGAAAAGAAAGCCACAAGTCATTACCAACTTATGCTGGGTCTGTACATGCATAATTAACCCTTCTCTTTAACTTTAAAAAGGAAATTAATGAGGTGACCTGAGGAATGTCCCAATACTTTTCAGTTGAGTTCAGTTTCATCATCATTCCACAACTTACATAAATATGTTATGTTGAATCTAAAATACTGAAGCATCTTTCATAAAATCTTAGCAAAGTGCATACGCACATAAGCGTGAGAAATTAGCTAACTTGTGCAATCGTAGTGAAATGTGTTAGTTTCCATCAGGGTAAAGCCAGGGAGGTTGCTAAGTTAAGGTCTGTTTTCACAATGCACTTCCATATTAATAAATGGATAAGTATAAGTCCAGTCATGATCACATACAGAAACATTTTTTTATGTTTTTCCCAGCAAGGATATTAAATTAATCAAGCAGAGCGTTATATTTTGAAACTTGGTACAGATCACTCTAATTAATTAAACAACTTAAATTAAAATTAATTAATTTATACAATTTGTTTTTCTGAGTGTGCCATGATTAGCTACTTTATAAAGTAAAGCAACAGTATAACTCAAAAGTAACACAGTAAAATGCAATATTATTCAGATATAAGCCAATGTCACATAACATGACTTCTAGTCACTGGGTCTGTTAGATTTGCCAACCATAGTCACTGATCTCATTGCCAAACCATGTCAATTTAAATGACTAACGATCACTGCCCATGTCTAGTTTACTAACTAATTTCTGACTTTCCAGTACAGCCATATTCATCCATGATTTTGGCCAATTATGTGCTGCCTAATGGAGCCAGTACAGAGGTTTAACAGGTATGGTAAGTTCAGCTGTAGTCTGTGATAGTGTGGGTCAGCTCCACTCTCCCACTCCTTTTTTGGTTAACATCTTGAACCTAAAACTGTTGATAACATAACAGGATGAGCTGGCAGATGAGGGCACAACACAAAGCAAGGGGTAGGTGCATAAAGTGCTTTTATTAAAAGCAATCCAACAAAAACTAAGTGCTCAATAAGTGCAGTGCAAAAGGTTCAATAAATAAATAATCCAATTAAATAGAGGTGCTAGTGAAGGTCAAAATCCCAATAAATAATTCCATTAAAAAATGGTTAAAAACTGTGCAGGACACTGTCTATTAAAATATGAGCCCTGTTTAGTCTGTTCAAACTGACGCCTCCTCAGCAGCTAAGGAGACACCTACCTGACAGACAGCCTTCCATCAAACTATGGTCAACAGGTCTAGGTCCTTGCCATTTCCATGGCTCAACAGCAGGGCTCGCAATCTGGACCCAGGCTTGGGTCCTTCCCATCCATGGACACAGAAAGGCTCCCTATCTGAACCTCTATCGCCCACTCCTACTGCCTTCCTGGACTTATGCGGTGAGCAACACACCTCCTGGTTGCCCTAGCTCTCTGAATCGCTCAGCTAGAGCGATCCACCACCACGGCCCCGAGTGTCAGCCACACGCTCTCTCCAGGGCTGTCCTTCTCATGGCTGTCTGCATTCTCTGACACTTGAACTTGTTCTCTCTCAACAGCTCGCTCCTGCACCAGCTATTGCTTGCTCACCTCCTGCCTGCTTCACTCTCCTTCCTTTAACCTCCTATCTCCGATCTCCCCTTTTGTTCTTTTCCTTGTTTTCCTTTCTTTTTTTGTTTCTTCGATTTTTCTCTTTGTTTCAGATCAGTCTTTTATTTCCCCTCTTTTTTTGTGCCGGCTCATTCTTATAGGCCTCCATGGGCTCAGTATCTCAATCATGCACTGCCGGAAACCGATGAAGCAATTGGGACAGAGCACACCCTCAAGTGCCGGTGTGTCTTGCCTCAACTACTCTACCAACCTCCCACAGCTGTGTGAGCACACACACCCACAGAGAATAAACCAGACAATTAATTATTTATTTATTAAAAAAGGCCCTCTTTCTGAGCCGTGGACCTGCGATACCATACAGTCTTAGCCTTTTGTTTATTTTTTCCACTCCATTTCAGAACGTAAAACATGAGACACCAGACAGACAAGTTTCTCTTCTGTTTGCTAGGTTCAAAACATCTATATTCCTTATTCCTATTCTATGCATTGTACATCTGGATTAGTATTCATTGTTTGTCAGCTCTTGTGCATAAAGAACCTGCCCCAACACCCATAGACTAAATCAAACCTATCTGATTTTATTGGAGCAAGTTGCAGACTAGTTGGAGTGAGTTGATAGGTATGTTACATTAGGCAACTGACTGCTATGACTGAAAATTACTAGAAAAGCCCTGCAATGTGAAACAGACTTTACTGACTGGTGTTTGCTAAAGGCCACCAAATTGTGATATTTCAAACAATGCAGTGTTACCTAATCAAATAAGATAAGACAATATGTTGATCATGGGAATTTAAATAACTTTCCAAAAATTGATTGAGAAGTACCTTTTGGAAATACAGGAGAACAGAAAATTATGCATATTGAAAATTGCTGTTTTCTTAGTAGGAAGGCATGGGAATGCAATTGATGCACTGCTGCTCTATAGATCTTTTGTTCTGGGTTCATATCATCATATTTTCTCTGAGTCTGTGTGGTTTCATCCCACATTACCAAAGACAAAGACCGTTAGGTTAGCTGGTGGTTGTAAACTAGCACGGTGTGGGTATGTGCTTGAGTGGACCCTGTAATGGTGGATATCCAGGGTTGGTTCCTGTTTAATTGTGGGTGCTATTGTAATAGGCTGTGTCAACCCATAGCTAAGAATTGAATAAAACATTTTGAGAAAGATATCTATGTTTTCTCACCCTATCTAAATCTTAACCTTTTCAACAATGCTGATAGAATCAACAAAAAGAGAAGTTATTGGTCCATTAAGCAACAGTGATTTTGGAGTGAGTTGGATGAAGTAATTTAACAGTGTACCCAAAGGACAGAAAGTGGTGATTGGAGCAGATTTCAATGGACATGGCTGTGGTCAATACGTATTTTAAGAAGAGGGAGGAACATAGGGTGACATACAAGAGTGGAGGAAGATACACACAAGTAGATTACATCCTATGCAGAAGAGTCAATCTGAAGGAGATTGAAGACTGCAAAGTAGTGGCAGGAGAAAGTGTGGTTAAGCAGCATAGGATGGTGGTCTGTAGGATGACGTTGGAGATCAAGAAGAGGAAGAGAGTGAGGGCAGAGCCAAGGATCAAATGGTAGAAGATGAAAAAGGAAGACTGCAAGGTTGTGTTTAGGGAGAAGATAAGACAGGCACTGGGTGGTAGTGAAGAATTACCAGACAGTTGGGAAACTACAGCAGATGTAGTAAGGTATGACAGCAAGAAGGTTGCTTGGCATGACATCTGGACAGAGGAAGGAGGAAAACAAAACCTGGTGGTGGAATGGGGAAGTACAGGAGAGTATACAGAGAGAGGATGGCAAAGAAGAACTGGGATAGTCAGAGAGGTGCAGAAAGTAGACAAAAGTACAAGGAGATAAGGCTCAAGGTGAAGAGAGAGGTGGTGAAGGCTAAAGAAAAGGTGTATGATGAGTTGTATGAGAGGTTGAACACTAAGGAGGGAGAAAAGGACCTGTACTGATTGGCTAGAGAGAGGGACCGAGCTGGAAAAAATGTGCAGCAGGTTAGGGTAATAAAGGATAAAGATGGAAACATACTCGCAAGCAAGGAGAGTGTGTTGAGCAGATGGAAAGAGTACTTTGATAGGCTGATGAATGAAGAGAACGAGAGAGAGAAGAGGTTGGATGATGTGGAAATAGTGAATCAGGAAGTGCAACGGATTAGCAAGGAGGAAGTAAGGACAGCTATGAAGAGGATGAAAAATGGAAAAGCTGTTGGTCCAGATGACATACCTGTGGAAGCATGGAGGTGTTTAGGAGAGATGGCAGTGGAGTTTTTAACCAGATTATTTAATGGAATCTTGGAAAGTGAGAGGATGCCTGAGGAGTGGAGAAGAAGTGTAGTGGTGCCAATATTTAAGAATAAAGGGGATGTGCAGGACTGTAGTAACTACAAGGGGATAAAATTAATGAGCTACAGCATGAAGTTATGGGAAAGAGTAGTGGAAGCTAGGCTAAGAAGTGAGATGATCATTAGTGAGCAGCAGTATGGTTTCATGCCAAGAAAGAGCACCACATATGCGATGTTTGCTATGAGGGTGTTGATGGAGAAGTATAGAGAAGGCCAGAAGGAGTTGCATTGCATCTTTGTGGACCTGGAGAAAGCATATGACAGGGTGCCTCGAGAGGAGTTGTGCTATTGTATGAGGAAGTCAGGAGTTGCAGAGAAGTATGTAAGAGTTGTACAGGATATGTACGAGGGAAGTGTGACTGTGGTGAGGTCTGCGGTAGGAGTGACGGATACATTCAAGGTGGAGGTGGGAGTACATCAGGGATTGGCTCTGAGCCCTTTCTTATTTGCAATGGTGATGGACAGGTTGACAGATGAGATTAGACAGGAGTCCCCGTGGACTATAATGTTTGCTGATGACATTGTGATCTGTAGCGATAGTAAGGAGCAGGTTGAGGAGACTCTGGAGAGGTGGAGATATGCTCTAGAGAGGAGAGGGAGGTCGGTGGAATGGTGAGGATGCAAGGAGTAGAGTTGATGAAGGTGGATGAGTTTAAATACTTGGGATCAACAGTACAAAGTAATGGGGATTGTGGAAGAGAGGTGAAAAAAAGTGCAGGTTGGGTGGAATGGGTGTAGAAGAGTGTCAGGAGTGATTTGTGACAGGCGGATATCAGCAAGAGTGAAAGTGAAGATCTATAGGACGGTAGCGAGACCAGCTATTTTATATGGGTTGGAGACAGTGGCACTGACCAGAAAGCAGGAGACAGAGCTGGAGGTGGCAGAGTTAAAGATGCTAAGATTTGGGTGTGACGAGGATGGACAGGATTAGAGTACATTGAGGGTCAGCTCAGGTTGGACGGTTGGGATATAAAGTCAGAGAGGCAAGATTATGTTGGTTTGGATATGTGCAGAGGAGAGATGCTGAGTATATTGGGAGAAGGATGCTAAGGATAGAGCTGCCAGGCAAGAGAAAAAGAGGAAGGCCTAAGAGAAGATTTATGGATGTGGTGAGAGAGGACATGCAGGTGATGGGTGCAACAGAACAAGATGAAGAGGACAGAAAAATATGGAAGAAGATTATCTGCTGTGGCAACCCCTAATGGCAGCAGCCGAAAGAAGAAGAAGAAGAAGCAACAGTGATTACAAAGAGGTTTAAATTGTTGCAGTGCTCCTGGGGGAAGTCTTTTGTGTTTCGTGTCTGGAGTTGTCTGTCTGTTTGCTTTTCCATTTGATACTTGTGCATTTTTGTTTTGTCCTGGATCGTCTCCTGTTTTGGGTGTAAGGACTCTCTGGTGTCTTCCTGCTGCATGAGGACTGTCTGAGGATTTGTTATTGTCCTGAGAAGAAAGTGCTCTTGAGTGCTCTTGATCCCATTCACACGTCACCATCTCATCAGGAAATACCAGTAGGACTATCTTTACATTCATGTACAGCGTGCTGATCTCTGAACTATCTACCTCCACCATTTAATTTCATCAGTTTTCATGGACTTCATAGTGTGTGGTTTTTGTTAGTAGTTTGCTATTGTTGAATTCGTGTTTATTGTATATCGCCGTAAGGAGAACTGGGGTGAGTTCATTGTAGTTTGCATATATTTAATTTATTATTGTTTAATACATTCTTTAATTTCTGCTTTACTACAGGTTGCTCTTTTGTCTCTGTGAGGGAGTGTGTGTGAGTTGGGCCAAGGCTGGGTGCGTTTCTTGGATCCCCACCTAAAAAATAAATAAATCATTGTCATATTGATGGTGTGAATCTTTGCTGGGTTTTTTAAATCCGCTGCAACATGAGAAATTGTTTTTGAAGACATAAACACATATTTTATATATATACAAAACCAAACCTGCTTGATTTTATCAGAGAGAGTAAGAGACTGTTGAGATCATCTTAGGATGCCACCAGCTCCCTCTGACTTGCTAAGATTGTGTGCAGCCATAGAACCCCAAACCAAAATCACGAACACACAAAACAATCCAGGGTTTAAAAAAAGGGGTGTTTATTACAAAATAACAGGGTGTTTCTTCTCTTCTCCTTTTCTCCCTCTCTCTCTCTACCACACTGCTACTTCTCCAGTGTTGCCTGTCTCTGCTCCCTGCTCCAACTGCTCAAGCTAAGGAAACGGGTTCTATTTATGCTGGGCCCGGGAGCACTTCAGCTGTCGTAATGTGGCCAGATAGAAGTACTTCCGGGTCAAGAAAGACATGGAGGTCCTCTCCCAGCAGTGCCCTCTATCATCTGCCAGGGACACAACTGGGCTGCACATCTGTACTCCAACTCCCATGCAGCCCTATGTTTATGCAAACTGGGACTCTATTTGAGTGACACTGACACCTATTAAGTGGGGGAAGAACTGCTCCTTGCTGTCCTCCCTTGCCGGTTCCTGTAACCTTCAGGCATACCAGTCAGGATGGGAATCATAAGACGTCTTAGCCAGATATTGTCCCATTTAGTCCATCCTTCTATTATGGCATCCCAGCCGGGTAAGGAATCTACCTCTGTGCTGTGTGGGTCACCCAACTGTCCTCTGAGGCATCTGCTGTATATATATTGTAACTGGTATCCCGAGCCGATTCGCCGTCCTTGACGGCGGCAATAGCAGTCGCTCAAGATGTCAGCTCCTCTGCTCCCTATTCCTACCATGTAATGCCAGCCGCTGTGCCCTGATGCTCTCTTAGCTGTGAGATGGCTCTCTGTTAAACAGTAAACCAATAGCAAAGAAACAGAGCAGCCCTTCGAAAACCCTCACCTAAACAGTGTTTCAATGGGAAGCAAATACACTCTTAACCAGCTCTTTTGTGGAATCAGCTGCAGCATTGCTTCCTCACTGTGTAACATGCTTCTCGCAAAATGTTTAGAACATTTAAAAGACCGAGCCCTGGCCAGCCAATTGCTCACTCTTCTGTCCTCTGTTCCCCAGGCAGTATCTACCCCAGCTGCTGCTTCTGAGACAGTGAAGCTGCTAGATGAAAAGGACTTTGTGTTCCTTTAAGCTGAAAGATGCAGCCAGAGTACATTCTTTGCTAGATGCTACCTGTGTAGTTGTGTGCCAAAAATAAACTCCTATTGAATAAACTCTTGTGTATGTTCCTACATGTTAAATAAAGTCGATCTTCCTTGGAAATCTTGTCTCCAGTGCTACTGTACATCACAAGCTGGACAAGTGGTACCAGGTGGGGTGTTGCACACCTTTCACTTGACCCCGAGGATGTGCCTGATGTGCCCAGGGATGTCCTCATGAAGAAGGTCCCTACGGACAATCCTGAGAGTTTCCTTTTTTGCTTTGAGTGAACCTCCACGTTGATGCACTGGGACAGATGTAAATGGGCTGTGATCATTGCCCCCTTTTTGACTGAGGATGCTCTGTAGGTTATGTGAAACCTCTCTTAAGAGGCTTGATGATTATGATTTTCCTGAAGCAGCAGGAGCTTCTTCGTACTGGTGTGAGCTCCATAACCAACGGGCGAATGTACCAGCTCTGGCAGATCGATCCAAATTGTCCCATCCAAGGACAACTACAAGACTTGATACATCTTATCCAAAGCTGGTTACGTGGAGACAACTTGGAATACATGATAGAAAAGCTTGCCATTTGCATAGTGTTGTCTGGAATAAGTGATGACCTCTGTGATGATTAGCACATTTAAAAGACTGTGCCCCAGCCAGCTAATTGCTCACTTTTCTGTCCTTTCTTCCCCAGACCACATCTGTCCCAGCCACTCTTTCGAGACAGTTAACTTGCTCGATGAAGAAAACTTTGTGTGCTTTTAAGCTAATGGGTGTAGTAGGAGCGCATCCATTGCCAGTTGCTATCTCTGCCAAACCTGTTGAATAAACTGTTGTGTTTATTCCTGCACATGAGGGGTAAACCACTTGAACAAAGTGAATACAACTATTCATGAGGCTTACAAGACCACACTCCATCATCAACTTGGATGCCCAGACCACATCTCTGTGTTTATGACACCTGTTTATGTCCCTGCTGAACTAATAAAACCAATTCAGGAAAACATGGACGAATGGTTGAATTGTGCTCCTTCAGTTCTCAAAGACTGCTTTACATCCACAGACTGGGGGATTTTTAGAGGGGCTGCTACATATGGTGACTCCATTAACCTAAGGAAGCATACAGAATCTGTCACTTACTGCATCAACAAGTGCATAGGGGACATTATTCTGTCTGTGATCGCAAAAGCCAACCAAAAGCTGAGGGTGACTAATGAAGTGTGGGTGCTGTTAAAAACCAGGAATGTAGAATGTATTCAGATCAGTAAACAAAATGGCCCCATGGGTGGTGAAAACTAGTCTTTCTTGTGCTATAAGAAAGGCAAAGCGGCAATAAACTCAGAGAAAAAAATGAAAATTTTAAAAACACCAGGGACACATAGTGTGTATAGCAGGGCATTTAGACTGTTACAGACTACAAGCCCAAACCACACTACAGTAACGATGACATACCTCCCTCCAATGAGCAACAGCTGATATGAGGAGGACTCTATCCCATCAACACACAAGGCCCTGGACCAGACAATGTTTCCGGTCAATATGCTGATGAACAGGATGGTATCCTCACATCTTTAATTAATCTTTAAGCTAGTTGAATATGTGTGCTTCAAATCCACCACCTAAGAAGCCTAAGAAGTAATTAGTGACATGTCTGACTGATTACCGCCCCATAGCGCTTACTTCCATTATCATGAAGTGCTTTGAAAGGCTAGTCATGTCACACATAAAGTCCAGTCTTGCTAGTAGTTTAGATCCTTTGCAATTTGTATATTGGTCCAACAGGTCCACTGAGAAAGCTATGTCTTCTGCTCTCCACCTCTCCCTTACACATTTGGAAAAAGAGATACATACATACATCAGAATGCTGGTCATGCTCTTTAGCTAACCATTTAACACAATTGCTCTCCAGAGGCTGATTGTGAAACTAAGTGGATTAGGGCTGAACACCTCAATCATTTCGACAGAAACCTCAATCATTTTGAACTGGCTGCAACACTTCAATTCATGCTGAGAAATGGAGCTTCTCAGGGCAGCATGCTCAGTTATCTGCTCTTCATCCTGGTTACTCATGACTGCACAGCCACACATGGCTCTAATGACATCATCATATTTGCTGAATACAGAGCTGTGCTGGGTTTGATAAGTAAGGATAACAAGTCAGCATATAGAGAGGAGGTGGAACAGCTGCCTTTTTGATGCAGAGACAACAATCTATGCCTCGAAATTGACAAGACTAAAAATGAATTTTCACTTCTGGATAAAACCTGTACTGACCACATCTCAGCCTGCATCAATGGCTCTGCTGTGGAGACTGTAAAGAATGCCATGTTGCTTGTTGTGTACATAACAATGGATCTTACATGGACTAACTTTATCACTTCCCTAAATTAAAAGGCCCAGGGGAGGCTACACTTTATGAAGACACTGAAGTGAGTGAGTCTTCCTCTCCCCATTTTCACCATGTTTTACAGAGGCACCATTGAGAGTGTTCTGACCTGCTGCATTATGGTATGGTATGGCAAATGCAGTGTGTCTGACCAAAGGTTTGCAGAAAATAATGAGGTCAGCAGAAAGTATTATTTGGGTGGCTATCCCTTCTCTGAAAGACACATTCTTCAAATGCACAAGGCCTGCTGCATTGTGACTTCAAGTTCGGCTTTACTTGTTCACTCATACAGTATGCAATGGTCCAGTAAACATCTTATGGAGCTTTGCTTATCCGGAACTCGTTTTGCCAGGATGGCGAAAGGCCATGTTGCAGACATATGCAATAATATGTTTTATCTTCAGATGTTGTACTGCTTGAATTGTTATCCTGAGTAAACCAAACTATTTGCAAAGGGCAGAGCTAACACTACCTGTTCTAAACTCTTCCTCTTCTGACCCTCACTTTATTTTTTTTGTCATGCTCTTTACTCCAAGGCAACAAGTCGTGAGTCGACATAAACATGCTGTGACACTAGAAACCTCAAACCCCGCAGACAAACGTCCAAGACACCAAATAAAAGCACGAGAAATATTTTAATTTCTTTTCTTTTTGATATAATGTGCTTTTCAAGCACCTCCACCGCAATACACAATAAATTAATAATCACAATAATTAAATATCCTCCTCTCCTCCCAGGAGCTCTGTCACACTCCCTCCCAACTCCGGCTCATCTTGCTGGGTCTCGAACAATCCTTTAAATAGTCCTTGAACTGGAGATGCTCCTGTCCTTCTGTCCATGTGATTCAATGGCACTTCCGGGTCAGATGAAGACTCATATTTTTCTTTAGCCCGGAAGTACTTCTGTTCTTCTGTCCCTGTGACTTGGGAGTACTTCCGGCAACAAGGAAAATAAAAATCCCCTTGTCTCCCTGCAGCGTCCCACGATGGTACCCACGCCACCCAGCAGGGCTGCGAAGTCGAACCTCATCTCCCATGGTGCCCTGCGGGAATCCGGGACACCTCTATGCTGCAGGGAAGACACCATCTAGCGGCTTGGATGTGTCGGACGGAATGAGCTGCCGGCCGTCCATCACAATGCTTAGAAAGAGTTCTAGAAATTTTGGAATTTTTATTTAACATTCAGAAGATATGGAAAATCACATACAAGTACTGGGCGTATTGGTATTGGTTTTTGCATATTGATTTTTCTTAAAGATTGAATTGAATAAAAAAATTCAATATATCTTCCAGCCCTACTTTCAAATTCAACAAAAATAATATAAATATTTTGAAATGAATGCATGCATTTGCCACTGGCAAAATTTATAGTTATTGTTTAACTAAAATTAACAATCACACATTTACTAATAATTAAGCTTACTATGTGCAATGACAAAAGTATTACTTATTGAATTTGTACCTTAAAGTTTAATAATAGAACTGAAGTATATATTTAGGAAGTCAGAGAAAAAGTATTTCATTCTTGTTATGTTATTTCAGATGTAGATGTTTCCAGTTCTGTTTAAATTAAACTGTTAATTTTAATGGTCATTAGTTTGCGTCTTTTGAAACAGTTTAGTGAGAACAATGTTTTTGCTTATCAGTTTCATATCCTTAAAGGATATTAAAGGAAATTAAAATGTGCTGCTTCATTTTTTGTTTGTTTCATGACTTCTTCTTTTTCTTCTTCTTTCAGCTGCTCCCGTTGGGGGTTGCCACAGTGGATCATCTTTTTCCTTATCTTCCTGTCCTCTACATCTTGCTCTGCTACCCCCATCACCTGCATGTCCTCTCACCACATCCATAAACCTTTTTAGGCCTTCCTCTTTTTCTCTTGCCTGGCAGAGAATTTCTATTTTTAACATCCTTTTCCCAATATACCCCTTATCTCTCCTCTGCACTTGTCCAAACTAACACCATCTCGCCTGTCTGACTTTGTCTCTAAACCATCCAACCTGAGCTGATCCTCTAATGTACTCGTTCCTAATCCTATCGATCCTCGTCACGCCCTTGCAAGTAATTCCAGTAAGCATTAGCTGTGAGCAGGTAAGCTACTCTAAATTTCCTTGGTGTAATTGAAGAACAGTGGGTGAATGACTTGTTGTATGATGGACTAATTCCCTGCCTAATGCTGATTCCTGTCTTCTGCCCATTACAACCAGGATAGATAGGCTGCAGTTTTCTAAGACCCTGACTTGAAAATTGGTATAGAAAATACATTTGCCCTCTACCAAGTCTACAGGAAGATATGATGTCTGGGTTTACTGCTGAGACCTGTTGTGCTTTCTGTTTATTCTGAATGCTGTAATTAGTATAATTCAGAAACAATATTTGTTTTTAAACTTCTGGTTATGAATCAGCTGTATTTGTCAAAACATAGCAAATAATTTCTAAAATGATATTATTAATTAATTTCTTTCATGAGATAATATAGTGGTACATGAAAATGGTTTGTCTGTAACTTCAGAAAAAGTAAAGCAACTAGAAATGTTAACAGCTTTTAATTCAAAACATTTGGACTTCAGCTGAACCCGTACCCAGCTGTTATCTTTTAAATACTTATCTAACACAGTCCTCAAATTTCACAATGTCTAATGTCTGCTTTTTTCTTTAAAACAAATGCCAAATTATAGCAGTTCTTCATTTGTATCATGCAGATTTGACTGCTGAACTGTTTTTCGTATTCTTCAACAACACAATTAATTTAAATAGCATATTTTCATATGTTACGTGTAGTTAGTCTGTTTCAAACAGTAAAAGTAAGCATTATAATGACAAAAGAGATAAAATGGAATAATTCTTAGATTAGAAGTCTATTGGTTAATATCATAATAATGTCTAAGTTGGTAACATATGCAATGATCAGATGATCAGAGAGAAGATTAGAGCAAAACTCCAGAGATGATATGGATGCTGAAGGAAATTAAGCCCTTAATGGTTCCAAGATCAAAGCACAACCAAATTCCATTTTAGCATTCTCCAATACTTAAACGTGATAAAGGAATTTAAACTTATAAAATTTAAGTATGATGAAATGTTCTAGAAAACGTGTTATTACAGGTGTCATCATAATTGTAGTACAATTTTTAAATACAAAGATATTAAACACCCAGCTCCACTCTCCTTTAAAATACAGAACACAGAGTAAACTAAAGATTGAACACTATGATTGAAAATAAAATTTTCTTATAACTCTCATGATACAAAGAGCTACAGTGAAAGGCAACATCTTTATTACACAGCACACAAACTCTAATGTACTTGTAACAGTTGCTCCGTAGGCCACAACATTTAGAATAGGACTGAAGGCTCATTTTTAGCATAGAATGAAACTGTGAGAGGTACTGGAGAGGTTTATCAAATTAATTCTTAAAACATTAATATCAACTATTAAAAAGTGTTTCCTCATTACTAAGAACTATCACTAATTTTAAAATGGTTCTTTCTTCCCAATTTACAATTGTACTAAAAAATAAATGGAGACAATTTAACCTTTCATACACTGTGTGTCAGATGTTCAAGGTATGTCATCAAGTATAGTACAATATGGAGTATTTGAGATGGACAGTCGGTAGTCAAGATCAAACAGACTTCATTTACTGATTAATTTCTCCAAGATCTATATTGACTTCAGTTTTGTTTTTATTTTCTCTACTATCTAGTTTTACCTTAAAACATTACACATTACTACTTACATTGTTAATATGTATCCACCCATTTTGTAACCACCTTTCATAATTTGCATGTAAATATTGAGTAGTGCTTTGGTATTGTATTGACTCATGTCTTTTTTTATTCTAAACTAGCTGAAATACCTGGCGTTGCCCGTGAGGAAAATAAAGTGTTTTTTTTTAATAGTTTGAGAAAAATATATTAAAAAAAAAAACACACAACTTTAAAAATAAAAATAAATTAACAATGAAGATTCCTGTGGTGGGCTGGCGCCCTGCCTGGGATTTATTCCTCCCTTGCACCCTGTGTTGCCTGGGATTGGCTCCAGCAGACCCACATGACCCTGTTTTAGGATATAGCGGGTTGGACGATGACTGACTGACTGAACACTCACTAATGTGCTTGTCTTGTATGTATGTTATCATCCAGTTGATGCTTGGAACTGGCCAACTCCATTTAATTTAAAATGCAACATGGGTGCGGTGGTGCTCAAACATAAAGAATGCTGGCAGACACTTCAGTTCACCCCCTGGTGGTTGTTCCGAGTGTCAACTGGATGATAACATGCATACAAGACTGCAAGATCACCCCCCACCCTACCCAGAAGGGGGTGGGTTAAGGTTGATTTTGCCCTACAGTATTTTTAATTGATCAATGAGAAATGTGTACCAAGTTTGATGAAAATCGCTCCAGCCGTTCAGAAGTGATGCTGGAACATGCATGCACACACACACACACACACACACACACATTGACTTTATATATATATATATATATATATAGTGGAGGTTGACCTGGACACAGACAGGCGGACACGTTCATTTCACCCAAAACATGTTTATTTACACTAAAAGTCACACAAGTGCACCACAAAACCCCCAAAGTCCCCAAAAGTCCTGGCCACACAATGCCTTCCTCTCACTCTTTTCAGGCCGTCTCCTTGCCTTCTCCAGCTCAGTCCTCTCCGCTCCCGACTCTCGCCCCGAATGAGAGTCCCCTTTTATCCGAATGTGGCCCCTTTTATCCACACCCGGATGAGCTCCAGGTGCTCCCCAGCAATCTCCCACTGACACGCCCCAGTGTGGCAGAAGTGCTGGCTGTTCTCCCGGAAGCTCTCCGGATGTCCCTGCTTCTCTTCCCCCCCAGCACTTCCTGGTGTGGCGGAAGAGCTGAGGTCCAGGGTCCCCAAGGCATTGGGGCGCCTCCTGGTGGTGACCACGGGCCCCTACAGGGTTGGGCTTCCACGCCCTGAACCCGTGGCCCCCAAACCAACCAGGAAGGCGGCCCCCACATGATCCCAGATGGGTACACGCCCACTTCCGGTCCTCCAAGGTGTCCCGGCCGGGTCGTGGCCCCTGGCACCCTCGACAATATATATACTTTTAAATATACATTCTACTCTGAGCTTAACAATTATGAGTTTACCATATTAAATAGTATCAAACTGAAATCTTTTATATAATAGTTTTTTTTGTGATATTTATTACAAAACCATTAAAAACAGAAACATATATATACTTGCTTAAAATACTGAACATTAATAAATTATCATCATTTTCAAGATTGAATAATCTATACTAATAAAAGGCAAAGCCCTCACTGACTGACTGACTGACTGACTGACTGACTGACTCATCATTAATTCTCCAACTTCCTGTGTAGGTAGAAGGCTGAAATTTGGCAGGCTCATTCATTACAGCTTCCTTACAAAAGTTGGGCAGGTTTCATTTTGAAATTCTACGCGTCATGGTCATAACTGGAAGGTATTTTTCTCCATTTACTGTAATGGAGTTGAGCTTGACCGCCGTGGGGGCGGAGTTTCGTGTGACATCATCACGCCGCCCACGTAATCACGTGAACTGACTGTCAACGCACTATGTAGAAAACCAGGAAGAGCTCCAAAATACGCTGAAGAAAACATGCATTATATAATTGAGAAGGCAGCGAAACAATAAGAAGCGAGCGAGTGACATATATTACCATATTCATCATTGCAGCTACTTCGGAAACAAAGCAAGGTATAAACCTAAACTTTAAATTAAGTTAATAGACAGGCTGCCGCTGGCGTTTTCCATGCCCACGGGTAAAGCGGGATACAAGTTTAATGAGAGAACGCAGGATATAAACGAGAGTTTTGATCACTTTGTAACTAAGTTAAAATTGCAGGTGAAGGGGTGTGCTTATGCAAATTCCGAGAGACTGTGTTTGTGGGGGATTGACAGTTAAGGCGGGTGGAGGAGTCACGTCATATCCCCTCCCATTTACCTCATTTTGCTCTGTGCTGAGCTCCGCGGCTAACG
This sequence comes from Polypterus bichir lapradei, assembly GCA_026402145.1. Taxonomy (NCBI): domain Eukaryota; kingdom Metazoa; phylum Chordata; class Cladistia; order Polypteriformes; family Polypteridae; genus Polypterus; species Polypterus bichir. Next base: position 24,387,456 of record JANRMT010062804.1, read on the forward strand.
CCGTCTTCCGAAGCAACTTCGTCACACTGCCACCAAGTTAATACACACGCTGTCTCTAGACTTTCTCCACACTGAATCCACCAGGCACTACTTACAAAAGGTTACATTGACAGTCGTGTTACGTTATTTTTAAAATGTTTAATTTTCTTAGCACAAGCACAGCTGAGAAGCTTCGATGCATGTGCTCCATAACGCGTTAAAAAATAATGCATTTAATCACACTTTGCATTACAATCAAAGGGGAACTTTTGTCAATGCATGATTTCCTGGTACACCGATTACATTGATCAGCGCATCCCAATTCATTTTAGCCTCGCACCACCTTGGTTTGAGAAGAAGTATGAAAAAATATGAGGTTAACACACAAAAACAGATCACCAATTCAAGCTTTATGAATAATCGATTCGCCATCAATAATTGTTTTGGTAAAGCCATACTCAGTGTAATCCTCCTTCCTTTTTATAATTTTTCCGCCACTAGCCATGATTAAATGAACGGTAAAAAAGTAAGAGCGAAGCGAGGGTGACTTATTTAGGCAGGCATGTATATGACAGCAACACTCATGACAATCATGTTACGTTATTATTAAAATGTTTCCTTTTCTTTTTCATTACTTCTTTAACTCACTACTTCTCCGCTGCGAGGCGCGGGTATTTTGTATATGAATGACCTCCAAAGAGCGTGGAGACTTTTGATCATGTGAACGTGTCTGCAAAAACTGGCGTCTCCTGCCCAGCAAAAGTCGAGCAGCCGGCGCGCGCGCATAGCTGTGCCGGCCTTTCAGACGCTGACTGCGCTTCTGCCTTAACTCAAAGTGAGCACTATTAATTTTTTTCATCATCCCCCTGAGCTATAGCCCAGACAAGTGCAAACACGGGACCCCTTTTCTACACCGCGGCAAAATAATATTAAGGCGCTTCGCACTTTATTTTGCATGTATACGATTATGAGGTCGCCAGCTTGGATTATGAAGACACGCACAGGAGTGAAGGACTGACAGTGCCATCACAGCCGGTTAATAGCTGGGACGTCTCACCAGTCTGCACAAGACCCACCGCGACTGTCCCCAAAAGGCGCTCATATCGTCACCGAACACATCTCTCTATACTATATAAAAGAAAAAGGCAACTTTCCTTTCTTTACACCTTTTTTCCTTTTATCCCAAACCAAAGCCTTTCTCTCTTAACACTGCAGAGGACACAAAATTAATTTTCTTTAATTGTTGGTAAGGCACATTACCAGAGGCAGAAATTTGGACTTTCACATAGAAAATGTAATTTCTATACCACAGCCGTCGTGTAGCGCCTTTCAAAAGGGATCTACTACCGAGAGATGATCCATATACATTTTAGCTGCTGTTAGTACTACTTGCATGTTCTGTTACACCGTCTTTAAAATGTAGTTTACCCGCAACCACTCCAGTAGTGCTCAATGTACCTTTACTTAAAACGTTAATGTTTTACTGTTTAATAACTTATAGACTACATTTTATTATTTTTCCCTTGCACTCAGTGATCAAAGCTATACACACACATATATATATGTATGTGTGTGTGTGTGTGTATGTATGTTTGTATTTGTACATACATACACACACACAAATTATATATATATGTGTGTGTCTGTATGTATATGTGTGTGTGTATATATGATGTAGATAGATATGTGTATATATAGATATGTGTATATATAGATATGTGTATATATAGATATGTGTATATATAGATATGTGTATATGTATATAGATAGATATATACACACACACAACAATTACATTAATAATCATGTTACGTTATTTTTAAAATTTTTCCTTTTCTTTTTCATACCTTCTTTAACACACTACTTCTCCGCTGCGAAGCGTGGGTATTCTGCTAGTTAATTAATAATTTGGCTTCTGACAAATGAATGAACTATCATTCTTAATAACCCAAATAATCTTAGAAGATACTGCATATTGAGATTACGTAAATGCATTACAGTGTAAGACAGGGTTTTCACCATTTACAAAATACTTTGAAACATTTCATACAATTCAAAATAATATTTTACATTTTTTATCTCATTTGCTGTATATTGTTTTTGAAATTTTGAATATTATATACATAGCAGTAGAGTGCTGTAGTGTGTTAGCCATAGATTGATACAGGAGAAAGTAGGGTGAAATGACACCTTTTATTGGCAAACTAAATAGATTACAAATGATAAAGGGGCCTTAGCTGCCTTGAATGCTTGCATTTGTAATCTATTTAGTTTGCCAATAAAAGGTGTCATTTCACCCTACTTTCTCCTGAATATTATATAGTAACATTGTCTGTTCATGTTCCTGCTTAAGAAAAATACAAATCAAAACATGTTTTCAAGCCAACTGTAGTTAGTTTAATTTATATGAACTTTACATTTAACTCTAATCTGAACAGGGTTATAAAGCAGATACTGAGAACTTACCTACTGGCTGATCCTTAGAATGACAATTACGGGTTATGTGTATCGATGTGTAAATTGCATCAGTGTGCTTCTGCAGCGTTATGTAGTCATTGTCCATGTTCGAAAGATGAGGCTGGCAAAAACTAGCAAAACTTTATCTAAGCAGAAGAGGAAGTTAAAGCTTAGCTGTGGTCAAAAGTGTAGCTATGTATGTGGTGGGAGGTGTTTCTCAAAAATACTGTTGAAGTTAAAGCTTATATATATAAATTGGTAGTCCGCTTCAGTGTTACTTGTAGGCCACGTTAAGTGACACAGATATCAGCAGTATACAAACAATTATAGCTTTACTAACATGGCAAGGTTGAGTTTGTTTGCATCATATGTGAAAAGGTTGAGAAAAGTAGCCTCTCAGTAATTCTGACTTATCAGGGATAATTACAGTAACTCTTACTATCACAGAGTCCTTAATCACTGCCATTTTCATTTGTGCTTGGCTCTCTACTGTCGAGTTTTCTATGTACGAGTGTTTGTCTTTTGCAACTTATTTAACTGCTGAGTTTCTTTTTTAATTTTAACTTTACTCCCTTTACTTTTAATACATAGGTTTTGTCCAAATATTCCCATTGTATGTTATCATTCCTTGCAAATTCTACTTTTTAAAATAGACATTCTGGAGTTAAAGCTCTCTCTTCTCCACCACTTTACTGTATATCTTCCTGTGCTATAGTTTATAATACATACATTTCTGACTTAATCTAAACCATCATTGTACAAAACATGTATTTTCTAAAATTTCTGTTCCTTCTTCATTAGTGAAAAGTATAACTGTTTATTAAGTGCATAATTATAAAAGAACATTGCCATACATACTTTCCTTTTAAATCTATTATGGATAATATCTAAAACACGTCTTTGTTTTGTTTTTCACTGGACTAAAATTGTTTAATGCTTAAGAAAATAAGCCCAAAGTATAGTCTTGACTATACACCAATTTTAAATTAAATAATGAAATAAAACTAAATAAGGATAAAACACACTGTCCAGGATTAACTAATTTACTTCCAGAAAGTTCCATTGTTATTAGAATTATATTACAATTGATTACAAAAGAATATTACATGTTGGCTTATTCCTGTAGGCAGGCGATTTCAAAGTTATCTTTCTTTTTTATATCAGTGTCACTGTCTTTCATCTTACTTAATCTTTAAAGCCTTAACTATCCTAAACTCCATGACCGTTCCCTTATTCCCTAAATCTTTACTGTTCAAATACATGCCCTAAATTCACATAAACCTGCACCACTACATTCTTCCTCAATATCTGACTCTTGAAGAAAAGGTTATGAACTGCTAAATCTTACTTGGACTACCACTTTGAAAATGATAGCTGAACTCAACCCATCTCTGGCCAGATGCCTATTCACATGCCCCAGCGGGTTGTTTCACAATTGTAACGGAGAACAACTCAAGAAGACTCCATGTTGCTGGAGAAAAGCTGTGTTTCTGTCCCCATAACCAAGTCCCCCATTGACCTAATGTTGTTTCTTGCACACCACTGGAGAGCTATATCACATGTGACATCCAGCTCCACTCTAAATTTTCACTTCCTGTTTCTGAATGTCTAAGTAGAGAATAGGAAAATTTTTAAAATTTTGTAACTGGAGCTTTAAATTAACCAGCACGGCATGATGTAATACATTTTTCAGAAAGCAATTTTAGAATAACAACATTCTCAAATCCTCTTAAACCAATTCACACCCAGAGGTGGCATGTTTGGTACCCTGGTTTTCATCTAACAACCTTAAAGGCATGGTGGTTAGGTTAAAGGTGACTCAGAATGGACTCCAGTGTGAGAGGATATGTGTGTGTTCATGCTTTTGCTATCTGATAAATTGCCTCACTTACCAGGATTGTGTGTTTCATTGTGCTCACAGCAGTCAGAAAAGGTTCCCTGAATTTTCTAATGACCACACAAGTTCTTTTATCTTGAGTCTAATGCTATTCCAAAAAAAAAAAAAAAATTCACAGGAGGCAGAGATCAAAACAAGCAGAAATGGACGCACTTACCTTTTAATACTATTTTAACTTGAAACATACATGTTTCACATACAGTGTGGCAAGTTTCTTACCTGTTACTAAGTTTTCTTGTCTGTGTAACCTGACTCAGAGAAAAGGTGTTTTCTATTATTGTGAAATATGTGAGAAGTACCAGTAACATTTATTGAGTTAATCTACTTTCACCATTGAAGAGTAACACACTCTTAAACATAGCGAGCCTATCCAGTGTCACACATGTGTGGTTGGGAGACAACTAAAGGGCCTGAATTATAGAAATTCCACGCTGGACCAGGAGGTGGTGAGGTGCACTGACTTTCTTTCTCAAATCCCTTGCAGAACCTTCCACGGGAAATCCCGTAGGGTTCCAGTACCACTGATGTCATCACTTCCATTCTCAGCATTTAAAGCCGCCATCTTTAACAACCTAATTCAGTTCTGTTTTGGACTCTGACCTGTGATCAGCTTTCAACTATTACCTTTTGCAGCCAGGACATATTATACAGGTGGCTGCCCCAAATCTTTTTGATGTCTCTTGGTTGTTTATGTGACAGTGGCATAATTGTCAGAATGTTTAAAGCCCTTAAGAAACTGTGACCGGACCTGAAGTATAACCAGGTGGGAGAGTACTGGGGCAGAGTTTCCGAGTGGGGGGTTCATCCTGTTTGGAAAGATCCGGTGCAGGCTCTGCTTCCAATATACATAACCGAGCTAGAAAAAAAACAAAGGGAAAGTGTGGGAGAGACACACAGGAGTGGGCTTGTCCCTATGGGAGAAGTGAAGGGGGATTATTATGTACTCTCAGAGGAGAGAGCTGTTCCCTCTACTAGGGTCAAGACCCTAGCTAAATGTGAGGCACCCCCAGACAAGCAGGTGGAGAGGCTGACCCAGAAGCAAGCCTTTCCTCTCTGGGAACAGGTGGGACTATGGCTAAGGTTGTTTGAATCCACAACTTTTCAAATAATTTAGTAGATAGCTTGCTTTCTGCTAATTCAGACCCTTCCTGAACACTTCACCCAGTCAGTCAGAGGAGACTTTAAAAACATGGTTGAGCTAATCCAGCTCGTTAAAACATCTAGGGTGGCCTCACAATCTGAGAGACCAGAACGGTCCTTTAGCGGACACTATGGGGATTATGTCCCACAAAATTTGCCTCTTCCTTATGAGCCAGAGCCTATTCCAAAGTCACTGAGCCCCTGGGCGTGCAACTTACTCGGGAATGAGGAGTAATGCAGGTGGAGAGAGTAGGAAGGGTTATGTAAACTTACTAACCCCTGACGAAATCACATACGGGAGTAGTGATTGCTAATGGATCTAAAGTTGAATCACTCCTTGATTCTGGCAGCAACATTTCCATTGTTGATTGCCAATATGTACTACTGCAACAGTGTATTAGAGTAAAGACCAGTATAACATGTTGTGGCACGTGGCTGGGGGATGGTACCCAGTCGGGATGCCCGGAGGATGGCTTGCGCCTCCTCCAGACCACGAGGGGGTTAATACCCTGGCTGCTTTGGGGACCACGGGTAGAGAGCATTGAAGCTCAGCCCTGTAGGGGCCTGTGGTCACTGCCAGGGGGGGCCCCAATGCATATAGAGCCCTGGACCTCAGCACTTCCACCACACCCGGGAGTGCTGGGGAGAAGAGGATCGGGGACACCTGGAGTGCTTCCGGGTACGCAGCCGGCACTTCCGCCACACTGGAGTGCCGGTTTAAGATTGCTGGGAAGCACCTGGAGCACCTCCGGGTGATTTTAAAAGGGGCCGCCTCCCTTCATTCAAGGCTGGAGTCGGGTGAGGAGAAGGACAGAGCTTGAAGGAGAGGAGTGGAGGTGGTCTGAAGAGTGAGGCAGAGTGTGAGAGGCCTGGACTCTTGGGGTGTGTGTGTACTTATAACTGTAAATAATAGTGACTGTAAATAAACGTGTGGTGGTGTCTAAAACATGTCTGCCTGTCTGCGTCCGGGGCTCGTTCCACACATGTATACAAGGAGAAATCCAAAAATATAAAACCTCCTGATGCTTCATCAGCCATGGAGGTCCTCCTCAATCCACCTTTGCTGGTGATTCTAGTGCGGGACTAGTCTAACAATAAATGCAGTGTAGTACTGACTACTCCCGATTTATAATTTAGGCCTAGTAATAGACGGGAATGACCCGACTCAAACTGTCTCCATGCCGTGTAATCAGCCAGCGGAGAGAGATACGGAAGTCCAAGAGTTGGATGGGGAGATTCCTGGACTGTCGCAGGCAGAAACATCATCAGCCCGTGACTCGATGAACCGGGAGGATTTCCCGCCTCTTGAGGTTGTCTGGACCCTCTAAATTTCAATTTAGAGAGACACCGGCTTCTTTCAAAAGGGAGCAGTGGAATGATGACTCCCTGGAATTTTCGAAAAATGCAGTGGTACTAGTCAATGACCAGTGCAGTCATCAGCCCATGCCACAGGGTCCTCACTTTGTGATAGAAAATGACTGATTATATCAGGTAGTGGAGCATGAGTGGGAGGTAAGGAAGCTGTTAATCCCACAAACCTACAGGTATGTGGATTGGCACCGCCTAGGAGGCCATTTGGGCACCAAAAAACTCTAGAGCGTATTAAGCTTCGATTTTATTGGCCGGGAATTCATGAGGTGGTTCGCCATGTTTGCGTCTCTTGTCCAGAGTGCCAATTATGGCAGATTCCTAGGAAGGACAAAGCTCCTCTCGTTCCCCTTCCCTTTATTGATGTCCCCTTCGGATCAATTGGGGTCGATATACTAATACCCCTATAACCCTCAGCCCGAGGAAATAAATATATATTAGTCCTTGTGGATTATGCTACTCGATATCCCAAGGCTGTTCCCTTGCTCTTAGCCACATCTAAGGGTATCGCACAGGAACTTGTAATGGTCTTTGTGCAAGTCAGCATCCCTAAGGAAGTCCTTACAGACCAAGGGATGCCTTTTATCTCGGAGACGTTCAAGGAGACTATCAAGTCGCTTAAAATAAAGCACTTAAAGATTCCGGTGTATCATCCTCAAACCGATGGTCTAGTAGAGAGATTTAATCAGACTCTCAAACAAATGCTTCACAAGGTGGTCAGCGCGGACGAAAGAAACTGGGATCAGCTCCTCCCCATCATACTCTTTGCCTATCGGGAAGTTCCACAAGCATCTACGGGTTTCTCACCTTTCAAATTATTATATGGACGACAACCTCTAGGAATATTGGATATTTTGAAAGAAGGATGGCAAGGAGAGGCAAACGTGATCGATTTGGAAAAATTCGACCTATATTAAGTCACATGGAAGACATGCAAGCAGCACAGGCCAACTATTCTGATCGTGGTATGACCCCCTGAGAATTCCATCTGGGAGATCATATCATGGTTTTGGTTCCTACCTCCCATTCTAAATTGCTAGCACATTGGCAAGGCCCTTATGAAGTTAACGAGAGGAAAGGACTCGTCAATTGTTTGGTGAAACAACCCAGTCAGTGTCCGAGCGAGTGGGTGTATCATATAAATCTGCTGAAGCTGTGGAAGGAAAGGGATGCCGATCCCTTCTCTGCTCATCCCCGCTCTTTCTTCGCTTAGAAAGATATCCTTAACTTTGGTACTGATTTAAATTCCAGACAGCATCGGGAGCTCGAGACAGCCATCCTGTCCGTCCCGGAGGTAGTGAGCGAAAAGCCAGGAAGGACCTATCTGATTGTGCACAACATTGTGACAGAGCCTGGGGTTATTGTTCGTGAGCGCCCCATCATCTTCCGGATGCAAAGAAAGCAGAAGTGGAGCTTGAAATCAAGCGCTTGCTGGAACTATGAGTTATAGAGGAAAGTCATAGTACCTGGTCCAGTCCAATAGTCTTGGTTAGTAAACCTGATGGGAGTTGGAGGTTTTGCAATGACTTCCGTTGACTTAATCAAGTCTCCCAATTCAATGCTTACCCAATGCCTCAAGTGGACAACCTCCTCGAGAGACTTGGACAGGCAAAATATTTGACTACGCTTGACCTGGGGGTACTGGCAGGTTCCTTTAACGGACTCCGCTAAGGTTAAGACCACGTTCAACTAGTGGACACAGGCAGTATCGTGTCCTTCCATTTGGGTTACATGGGGCTCCTGCGACTTTCCAGCGTCTGGTGGGTTAAGTGCTCTGCCCTCATGTCACGTATAGTGCTGCTACTTGGATGATGCTGTCATCTATTCCAGCATCTGGAAGGAACACATACAGCAGGTCCAAATGGTATTGCGGACACTAGGTGAAGCTGGGCTTTGCATCAATCCAAAAAAAATATTTTTTGGGTTGAAAGAAGCTAAGTATTTAGGCAACCTGGTGGGGTACTGTAAAGTCACAGCGTTCAAAAGTAGATGCCATATTGAAGTGGCCCCATCCGCAAACCAAGTGGCAAGTCCAAGCATTTCTCGGTTTAGCTGGATATTACTGCTGGTTTATACCTTGGTTTTCAGAGAGAGAGAGGCGCCCTTGAGTGATTTAACAAAGAAGAGGTCTCCTAACTATGTGGTATGGACTGATAAGACAGACGCTGCATTTTATGACATAAAACAGGCCCTTACGTCAGCATCAATATTGAAAGCACCTAACTTTTTACTTCCTTGCATTCTCCAGATGGATGCTACAGACACAGGCCTGGGTGCCATGCTGAGCCAAAGCGTCGATGGTGTTGAACACCCAGCCATGTACCTGAGGCGGAAGCTGTTGGATCGGGAGACCAGGTATGTGGCGGTGGAAAGGGAAACCCTTGGCGATTAAATGGGTGGTTACGCAGTTGAAGTACTACCTGGTGCCGGGAGTTTACTCTTGTGGCGGATCATGCACTCCTACAGTGGATGGCCCTACACAAAGAGTTGAATCCGTGGGTTACTAGGTGGTTTCTTGAACTCCAACCGTATAATTTTTTGCTTGTTCATTGTAAGGGCTCTCTTCATGCCAACGCCAATACTCTTAAGTCCGTGCATGACCTCTCGGTCAGGGCTGCCCAACTGAGATGGTTCTGAGGGGGGGGGGGGTGGGGGGCCTTGTCACACACGTGACACGTGAATAGTATTAATTCCACGCCAGACCAGAGGCGGTGAGGTGCACTGACTTTCTTTCTCAATCCCTTGCAGACCATCCATGAGAAATCCCGCAGGGTTCTGGCACCACTGATGCCGTCACTTCCAGTTCCGGTGCCACTGATGCCGTCACTTCCAGTTCCGGTGCCACTGATGCCGTCACTTCCAGTTCCGGTGCCACTGATGACATCACTTCCATTCTTAGCATATGAAGCCACCATCTTTAACAATCTAATTCAGTTCTGTTTTCGACTCTGACCTGTGAACAACTCTCAACCATTACCTTTTGCAGCCAGGGCATATTATATGGGTGGCTGCCCCAAACCTTATTTATATCTCTTGTTAGTTTTTGTGACACCAGACAATGTCTCAAGTGGTGCCAGTTGCTACTCTACAATATTCCACATAGGATATAGCTACACAAGCCTGCATATAAAAATCCTAGCCAGGAAAAGTCTTGAGTGGGCCAATTGCCAGCTACTCTGCAATATTCTGCATAAGATTCTCTATATAGTGTGAGACATGCCCAGACACCGCATCTTTATAAAAAGCACGTTTATTTTCTCCTCCATCATACAGTCCTGCACAACACACTGTGCTCCTCACAGCAATCGCCAGTCCTCTGGGCTTCTCTTTCTCCCTCTCTGTCCTTGGACCACCTTTCCTCTCTCCACGGGAGCCTTGTCCCACTCCTACTCCCGACTCTAGCTCCCAGACTGTAGGAAGGCGGGCCCTTTTATTCTCACCCGGATGTGCTCCAGGTGCTCCCTCTGACGACACTTCCTGGTGTGGCGGAAGAGCACTCTGAAGCACTCCGGGTGTCCATGGAGGGATCCTCCTCCATCTCCCCGGGTCTGGCGGAAGTAAATCAGTCCTGGGCCCTCTGAGACTCAGGGCGCCCCCTGGCGGTGGCCATGGGTCCCAGTAGGCATAAGCCGCCTTGTTCTTCTCCTGTGGTCCTCCTCTGATCCAGGGCGGTTGCCCCCTCATGGCCCGGAGGATGTACATGCCACCTCCCGGTCCTTCCAGGCGTCCCAGCCGGGTCGCAGCCCTGGTGACTCGCCACAATAGGTATTCACTATCACCAGCTCTAACAAACATGTGGGTGTCATCATGACACACCTAAAAGCACATCCCTTTTGGTTATATGCTACTTACTAACAAAACTATGTCTTGCTTTTACCACAGTTCTTCTAAATATTGAGAAGTGACCTTAATAGCCTTGATAAACTCTGTGAATAGGACAGTAGCTATCTAAATCACAATTGGTACCCATTTATTATTTCAAACACTCTAGATAAAAGACAAAATATAGAAAATATACAAGCAACATGGTATTTATTAAAGTATAACAATATTAAACAGAAGATAATATAATAGTAAACACAATAGATAGCATAATCTGGATCTAAACAGTCTTAGAAAAGCAAACTGAAATCAGAAGTGTCAAAGAGTGGATGTTGTCCTGGATGGTTTTTGGTTTAGTGACCACTGTTGTTCATAGTTTCATTAATCATGGTTTCTGAAGTCCAGATCAGATAATCTCATGTTTCTTAATCTCTGATGTTGCCCTTCTGTTCTTGTTTTTCTTCCTTTCCTTTTCATAATCTTGGTCCACCAGGCATGCTGTATTTATTTTAAAATGTGCTCATGGGGTTTAAGGATATGTGACATTGTTCACATTTGATTGGCTATGTTGTCCTGATTATGAATGACTCTGATCAAAGTGTTTGATCCTAACACTGCATTTCTTCCTTTCTTAGGCTGTAAATTAATTCTGTAATCCCTAGTCCTATGGCATCCATTCGTTTGCTGGTTATAAATTAATTAAAACAGGTTCTGTGGTATGTGTCCCATTCCAAATCATCAGCAATTGAAAATGAAACTGATTGGAAGAAATGCATACATTACTAGTACAATATGCAAGATTGCTTTCAATGTCTGTGTAATTAAAGTCTTGTAAATTCCATTCAACCTGGTTCATTTGAGCAAAATAATTAACAAGAACAGGTCCAAAGATTGAATTAATGATTTTCAATCTGATGTTAGCTTCTGAAGAAACAATAGATAGCAGGAAGAGCACGATGTAGTAAGTAACCCCCATTTTAATCTTTTTCAAAAAATAATTTATTAAATTTACACAGTAGACAATAAAACTCCATATACGCCCAATTCCATCCATTGACAAAGTGCACATAATATTTGGACAATTTCTAGACCTACAGTTGTAATCATCTTTTCTAATGTCTCTTTTGAGTTTACATTTTAAGGCCTTTTCAAGCATCCCATATAGTTTCTCATTTTCCAAATAAAAGCTAAAATATTTTTGTGTGTATATAAAACCAATTGAAACTTAAATCACAGTGGCATTATATCCATCCATCCAGGGTGTATACACAAACACACACACGGGCTAGTTTACCAACATTGAGATATAAACACACTGGGTATTTCTCAAAGTTCCCCCCACCAACCATCTTGAGTGTTACTATAGACCACCTACTCCCAGCTTGCTTGAGCATGTCTTGGTACTTGCACTTCCCATGTCTTCCTAAAATAAGAAGAAGCCAGTATATGAGACATCCATATCTCACATCCCTGTTAGTAGTCTCTTCTTTGACTAGGATGCATTAGAATTAAGGAAAAGGAAGGAGAAGATCTTATTAGCATGTAGACAAGTATTAAAATACTAAAGTGAATCCTATAGATTGCAGGGGTGCCAAAAATATACCAACACAGTGTCACAGACGGCTGGGGTCTTTGTCCGGCAAGGACACCTCTTCACTGAGAGGACAGGGGCAGCAAGCATGGACAGAACAGTAAGGGACACTAGATGGCAGCCCCCATGGGTGGCAGTTGTGCCTCAGATTCCCGCAAGGCTCCATGGGAGATGGAGTTCACTACAACCCTATTGGGATCTGGGGGTGCCGCCATGGGGTGCTGCAGTTGTTCCTGAGCCCATGTGGGTGGTTCTTCCACCACACCTGGAAGTACAGCCGGAAATAGGTCATCAAACACCTAGAGCACTTCTGGGTGGGCTATAAAAGGAGCCAGCAGCTACCACTCCGGGAGCCAGAGTCGGGAGGAGGGGGACAAAGCTTGCTGGAAAGGAGTGGAGGAGAAAGAGAAAGTAAAGTATTGTGTGGATTGTGCTTGTGTTCGGGACTGTGCTGTGTGCCTGCGGGAAACGGGGAAGACTTGGCCTACAGGTGAAGAAAAAAGAAAATAAAAACATCTTTGTTTTTATCAGTGTGCCTCTAGTGTCTGTCGGTGTCAGGTTGGGTGGCTGGCACACCCCCTAGAGTTGTTACAACAGGAATGGTATGTTTTGATTTTCTGCTTAAGTCAATATTTTAAAAATGACATTTTGTACACATTGTCTATAAATAGACATTTTTGGTAGCAGTATTACAAGTGAAATAGAATGACTTCAATGGCAAAAATAAATAAAAATAAGTTTCTAACACAGGCCTTACTAGATATATTTGAGCTGTATGGCCTAAAAATATTTTATATTTCTTCAAAACACATTCCTCTAAAATTGAAAAGTAGCTTTTTCTTCCTCAATTAAATATTGTTTAAACCAATTAATGCATTGCATGTTAGTCTTAATTTTTTAAAATTGTCAGATAGGGAATCTAAAACCAACCTTTCATAAAATCATAATATTTAAAACAAAATGGGTCTGTAGTTACTAAGTATAGAGGAGTCTAAATTATTTTTTTTTAAGATGAGGTTAAACTATAACAATTATAAAATTTACTTGATACTGATCTGTAAGCGGCGCATTAGGTTTTCTGTTTATTACAGTACTATTAAGTGCATTGTGAATTATTCTATAGAAAGAATTTGGATCATAGCATGCAGAACAAAATAGTTTATCTGACTTTGTATCATGTAAATCATTTAATGCGTTGGTGCAATAATACCTATCTTTTCCAGACCATCAAATAACCTAATGATGTAATATTCAGTTTTCATAACAGAAATCTGTATATTCAACAATTATAGTCCTGGAACATAAGTTAGAAATACTAACTGAATTTAAATATCTAGGAACTCACACCATGGTGATACAAAAATTATCTGGGGTCCTCCATAATGCTTGGGACAAAGAAACATTTTTCCTCAATTTACTCCTCTGCTCCACAGTTTAAAATTGCAAATCAAAAAATCTAGCTGTGATTAATGGGCACATTGCAGACTTTAATTTAAGGGTATTTGCATACATTTTGGTCACAGCAAGTAGAAATTACAACTTTTACACTTTTTATGAACGGTCCCCTATTTTGGGCACCATACGTTTAGGGCAATTGGCGTGACAGATGATTGTGATATCTCAGGTTTCTTTGTTTTTTTTTAGTGCAGTAATAAGATACCCAGGCTTCTTTCTACCTACAGACTACCTTTGGAGTCTTCAGTTCAGTCTTCAGTTCAACACGAGTACAAGAGCTGTATCAATGAAAGTCAAAGAAGCCAATATGAGGCTGAAAAACAAGAATCAATAAGACCTTAGGATGGCCTAAATCAACTGCCTGAAACATCATTAGAAAGAATGTACTGGTGAGCTCAGTAATCTCAAAGGGACTGGTAGACCAAGGAAGACCTCCACTGCTGAGGACAGAAGAATCTTCACTAAGGTAAAGGAAAAGCCATAAATGCCTGTCTGACAGATCAGAAACAGTCTTCAGGAGAAAGAGGTTTATGTGTCAAAGACTATTATCCATAGAAGACTTCAAGAACCAAAACACAGAGGCCACACAGCAAGATGCAAGTTAGATACTAGATAGTCATATAAAAAGGATGGTCAGATTACAGTTTGTGAAAAAGTGCTTAAAGGAGCCTGCTGAATTCAGGTAAAAGGTCTTTGACAGACGAAGCAAAGATAAATCTGTATGAGAGTGATGGCAAGAGCAAAGTGTGGAGACAAAAAGGAACTACCCAAGATCCAAAGCGTGCCAATTAATCTGTTAAACATGGAGGTGGGGGTGTTATGGCTTGAGGAGGTATGGCTATCATAGGTACTGGCACACTTATCTTCATTTATGATGCAAGTGATGCAGCTATGCAATGAAATCTGAGGCATATACAGTGTGGCTTGCAAAAGTATTCGGCCCCCTTGAACTGTTCCACATTTTGTCACATTACAGCCACAAACATGAATCAATTTCATTGGAATTCCACGTGAAAGACCAATACAAAGTGGTGTACACTTGACAAGTGGAACGAAAATCATACATGATTCCAAACATTTTTTTTACAAATAAATAACTGCAAAGTGGGGTGTGCGTAATTATTCAGCCCCCTTTGGTCTGAGTGCAGTCAGTTGCCCATAGACATTGCCTGATGAGTGCTAATGACTAAATAGAGTGCACCTGTGTGTAATCTAATGTCAGTACAAATACAGCTGCTCTGTGACGGTCTCAGAGGTTGTCTAAGAGAATATTGGGAGCAACAACACCATGAAGTCCAAAGAACACACAAGACAGGTCAGGGATAAAGTTATTGAGAAATTTAAAACAGGCTTAGGCTACAAAAAGATTTCCAAAGCCTTGAACATCCCACGGAGCACTGTTCAAGCGATCATTCAGAAATGGAAGGAGTATGGCACAACTGTAAACCTACCAAGACAAGGCCGTCCACCTAAACTCACAGGCCGAACAAGGAGAGCACTGATCAGAAATGCAGCCGAGGCCCATGGTGACTCTGGACGAGCTGCAGAGATCTACAGCTCAGGTGGGGGAATCTGTCCATAGGACAACTATTAGTCGTGCACTGCACAAAGTTGGCCTTTATGGAATAGTGGCAAGAAGAAAGCCATTGTTAACAGAAAACCATAAGAAGTCCAGTTTGCACTTTGCCACAAGCCATGTGGGGGACACAGCAAACATGTGGAAGAAGGTGCTCTGGTCAGATGAGGCCAAAATGCAAAACGCTATGTGTGGTGGAAAACTAACACTGCACATCACTCTGAACACACCATCCCCACTGTCAAATATGGTGGTGGCAGCATCATGCTCTGGGGGTGCTTCTCTTCAGCAGGGACAGGGAAGCTGGTCAGAGTTGATGGGAAGATGGATGGAGCCAAATACAGGGCAATCTTGGAAGAAAACCTCTTGGAGTCTGCAAAAGACTTGAGACTGGGGCAGAGGTTCATCTTCCAGCAGGACAACGACCCTAAACATAAAGCCAGGGCAACAATGGAATGGTTTAAAACAAAACATATCCATGTGTTAGAATGGCCCAGTCAAAGTCCAGATCTAAATCCAATCGAGAATCTGTGGCAAGATCTGAAAACTGCTGTTCACAAACGCTGTCCATCTAATCTGACTGAGCTGGAGCTGTTTTGCAAAGAAGAATGGGCAAGGATTTCAGTCTCTAGATGTGCAAAGCTGGTAGAGACATACCTTAAAAGACTGGCAGCTGTAATTGCAGCAAAATGTGGTTCTACAAAGTATTGACTCGGGGGCTGAATAATTACACACACCCCACTTTTCAGTTATTTATTTGTAAAAAATGTTTGGAATCATGTATGATTTTCGTTCCACTTCTCACGTGTACACCACTTTGTATTGGTCTTTCACGTGGAATTCCAATAAAATTGATTCATGTTTGTGGCTCTAATGTGACAAAATGTGGAAAAGTTCAAGGGGGCCGAATACTTTTGCAAGCCACTGTACAACATCTTCAAGTAAATACCTCCAAACTCACTGCACAGAGTTTAATGCTACAAGACAACACAGGAGTTTTTCAAAGCTAAAAAATGGAACCTTCTTTAATGGCCAAGCCGGAACAAGCAGGAATTGAAGATGGCCATATTAGAGGCTGAAATGGGAGGGGGGGACCATGTAAAAAGTGTTGTCATTTCTACATTTCTATACAGTAGTATACCCTAAACATATTCAAATACCCTTAAATTAAAGTGTTCAATGTGCCCTTTAATCACATCTGAATTGTAATTTTAAACTGTGGAGCACTGAGGTAAATCAAGCAAATATGTGTCTTTGTCCCATATTTTATAGAGGGCACTATATAGTAGATGCAATCAACTGTTATTTCTCCTACATTAACTCAGACTATTACTGTGTGTTTCAGATTGTCATCATTTTCAGTTCTTTTGCCTGGCTCAGTTGCCTGACAAATTTGAAGAACATCGAGCGGTTTACTAAACCAGCAGCCAAAATTATCGGCGTAGGTGTGAATGACTTGATATACAGGGTGAGTCAAAATTATGTTAACACTAATGGTACTACTATGTATATACTTATATACAATTTGTGGACATATTATGTGCCACATAGGGTACATGTGGTTGAGACTTTCCTGTAAATCATCTTGCTTATATGAAGTATGTTTTGTCAATAAATTGTTTCCGCTATTCAAATGTTAACATAATTTTGACTCACCCTGTACATGGAGCAGAGGGCAATAATGAAAAGAATAGTAATCACCTTAGCTGATGACAGCAACATCCATTACATGTAACTCTTTCCTTCAATAATCAGGAGAGATAATTGCCTTTAGGATCCACAAAAAACACTTCCTGAAACAAAAGTCACATGTAGCAAAGTGTTTGGTGTCTGTACAGTGTCTTTATAAGTATGGTGCATATGTCTAGGCAAAGCTTTTGCCAACTGTTAGATGTGGTAATTCTTAAGACATGGTCTCTATGTACTTCTTGATGCCTCTTTGTGAAAAGCTTAGAAATACCACAGTGCACTAACAACTTAACTTTCTTTACATCTACCTCAGCTATTTAACATTATTTTTTTAAAAGGGTGGTCAGTAACAGCTTCCCAAGGCATAGTATAAAGTAAAGAATTTATTTTACCTTTAACTTGAGTCACTAAATTCAGTGCAATTCTTAACATACAATTAAAATCCTAATCTTATTAAGTGAAGTACTACACACAGACTCGTGATGTTAGATAATTCTGGCGTCATGCAACATTAAATTAATGTTTCTTAACCATTTGTTCCACATTATTTATAACTGCCAAAACAGTGCCATCAAATAAACAATGAATATATCAGAAATGTTTAAAGAAACATGACCTCAATTGCTCTTGTTACTAATAAATTAAGAATTTGAACATAATTATGATTTGAGGTTAGTTATATGTTGGCAACAGTCAATTAAGTAAATAAGTTAAAAAATTAAATACAGTGCAAATTAAAGCTGAATAATATGAACAAACTCTACCTGACCCTACCCCATTTAATATCTTATAAGGTTACTGAGCAAGTGACAAATGTTCAGCAGCAACTAATGTCTTTTCTCGCTCTTGGGTTAGTTACGAAATAAATGTTTTACAAGTAATTACAATCTATTAACATTTCTTACATATAAACAACAGTAATAGAACACCTTCTCTCATCATCGTGTCCTATTTTTTTCTACTCTCAGTATCCTCTTTTTTCACATCAATCCATGCATTCCTTCCACCTTTCTTTTGCTTCAATAAATACTCACTTCACAAGATCCCTGTAAACTCACAACAGTAACTCTTTCAATGCACAAAGTTTTACCCATTTGTCTTTTGATATGCAGTGTCAAAAATTACTTCTCTTGTTTTTTGAATTCCCAGTTTTGCCTAGCTTTTCAAAAGCCATAACAAAAATATATGTTATTAAGCTTCTCTGTCCCCTTGCTCCTTAGTATTAAATCATACGACAGGTTAGGTCAGTTTGGGGAGCATGCACTGGTACAGTGTGTTGCCGTATCCACCACATGATGATACAGCTTAGGATCCTGGTTGGTATTGTCCCAGGCAGACACAGGGTCCAGTCCCACCCCATGGAAATAACCATCTATCTGTTGTAGCCAGGTGTGATGTGGGCAACCCCTTGGCCTGGTCCAGCTGCTCGGGTTCAAAACAATAAGGATCCTGAGAGCTGGATCACTCTCTGGGAATGACACCACATGACTGCCAGAAATCTTATAATGCTTATCTCCCAAAAATATGCAAAATATTTATTATCATGGAAAATCACATAATACACATAATAACCACAGGTCACAACATAATAAATACAATCCAGTTTTATGTGGATATTAATAATACCCCTTCTCCTTTCATTTACCCTTGACTCCATAACTCTGCATCTAATACACCACCACCAGAGGGCACCAACCACAGATACAGTAATGCCCAACACATTTCTGGGATAAAATAAAAGCTATTAATTTATCCAAAACACCATCACAAAATCTTGATTCAGAGATTATGCAGAATAATAATAAACCAACCCAAATATTCCTTCCTTCTTCCAATTTACAGTTGCCTGCTGCCTTCCAGCTCTGACTTGTCCAAGTGCGGCTGCTGGCTTTCTTTTAAAGTTGATCTGGGAACTTCTTCCAGCTTCCTGTCACAGTTCTCTGGAGCATTTCCAGGTTGTACATAAACCAGGGCAGTCCTCCATGACAGTGCCCTTTGGCAGTTCTGAAAGACCCTGACAGAGCTGCATCTCTGGACTCCAATTCCCATGTCATCCTGTGGGTGTCTAGAAGTGATTCAGCCCTGAGGAACACTGCCATAGGTTGTATGGGGGAATGAATTGCTTCCAGTGGCCTCGAACACCTGCTCCTTCCATTATGGCATCCTCGCTGGGTATGAATCCTTCATTTATCCCCGGCCTGGACTAACTGTCCTTCCTTTGTGGCTCCTACAACAGTCATATTCCACTCCATACAAAATGGAATATTTTCTCATTTACCAGTATTTACCAATTTACCAAAATGGCAATAGAAATATAAAAATCATTATTCAATAAGATTAATTATGATCCTTATAATACTTTTGATTTTATAACTGCTGATTTAAGCTTGTATTTGTCAAATTGCCGAATTCCTAGAAAAGAGACGGACACTAATTTAGCCTAGAGATAATCATAATGGTGCTGGAATAGATAACAATGTCATCCAGGTAGGTGACACTATAGGAAATGTGGGGTAGTAGCACTGGATATTGGAAAGTCCCTAGAGCCCAGTATAATCCAAATGGAAGGAAATCATACTGCCAGTGGCCTCTAGGGGTGCTGACTGTGGTCTTTTCCTGTGCAGATTCCGTTAAAGGATTTTGCCAGTACCCTTTAGTCATGTCAAGTGTAGTCAAATATTGTGCTTTACCAATCATCTTGAGGATTTCACCCATGCATGGCATCAGGCAAGCATCTAATTGAGAGACTTGATTAAGTCACCAGAAGTCATTTTAGCTTCGGGGCCAAAATGATGGGAATAGACCATGGACTAAAACTTTCCTCTGTCACACCAAGGTCTAGCATTCTCTTGATCTCTAGCTCCACTTATACATGTTTTGCTTCTGGGAGGCAGTATGGGCATTCTCGGATGACTTCCGGGACAGACAAGATGGCTGGTTCGAGTTCTTGTTGTCGTTTAGGTGTTAATTTGGTTCCTAATTTAGTGGTATTTTTTTTGCGCAAAGAACAAAGTTGTCAGAGGTAGTGATCGGGTTTCCGATCTGTTTTGTCTTGGTAGCGTAATATTTTACTCTACTTTCCCCTTTTGTATTATTAATATGTACCCTTTGTCAGAATGCCTCAAATCTCACAGATTTACCACTGTTTATAAAGTATTGTACCATATAACTTCTCCCCACCTTCCCTTCTACATCTATAACCTCAGGCAATTAGGTGTAGTAAAAGACAAGCAGGAGTTAAGTTACAGTTTAAACAATGTATTATTGATAATATTCATAAACTAGACATTAAGCCCGTTACAATAACGGGCGCTAGAACAGTAGTGCATAAACATTAGTAGGAACAGTCTATATTAAATGGCAAGGGACCTTTTATATGGCTGTAATATGCGTCACTGTATTGTGTGCCTTTAATTTTCTCTCTCAGTAATACTGGTTTGTGTTTCCGTAAAATGCCTGTAATTTTGTCTGACAGTAATACAGTGGAACCTCGGTTCACGACCATAATTCGTTCCAATACTCTTGTTGTTACCCGATTTGGTCATGAACTGAAGTAATTTCCCCCATAGGATTGTATGTAAATACAATTAATCCGTTCCAGACTGTATGAACTGTATGTAAATATATATTTTTTTAAGTTTTTAAGCACAAATATAGTTAATCATACCATTGAATGCACAGCATAATAGTAAACTAAATGTAAAAACACTGAATAAACACTAAGAAAACCTTGAACAACAGAGAAAACTAACACTGCAAAAGTTCGCGCTATAGCCTTACGACTTAATAAACAACCAAGAAAAGTAACATTGCAACAACGCAAGCACGCCTCTGTGTGTGTGTGTGTGTCTCTCTCGCGGGCCTGCGTGTGTGTGTGTCTGTCTCTCGCATGTGTGTGTCTCTCTTAAGCGCGCGCCTGTGTGTGTGCGTCTGTCTGTCTCTCTTTCTCGTGCCTGTGTGTGTGTGTGTGTCTGTCTGTCTATCTATCTCGTGTGTGTGTGTGTCTCTCTCTCTCACAGGCCTGTGTGTGTGTGTGTGTGTGTCTGTCTCTCGCGTGTGTGTGTCTGTCTCTCTTAAGCATGCGCCTCTGTGTCTGTGTGTGTGTGTCTCTCTCGCCTGTGTGTCTGTCTGTCTCTCTCTCGCGCCTGTGTTTGTCTGTCTGTCTGTCTCGTTCGCGCCTGTGTGTGTGTGTGTCTGTGTGTCTGTCTGTCTTGCGCGCGCCTGTGTGTGTCTCCTGT
>JANRMT010062804.1:24409067-24451193 GCA_026402145.1 Polypterus bichir lapradei
TCACTCGCTCGCTTCTTATTGTTTCGCTGCCTTCTCAATTATATAATGCATGTTTTCTTCAGCGCTTTTTGGGGCTCTTCCTGGTTTTCTACGTACTGCGTGATTACGTGGGAGGCGTGATGATGTCAAACTCCGCCCCCACGGGTTTCAAGCTCATCTCCATTACAGTAAATGGAGAAAAACAGCTTCCAGTTATGACCATTACGCGTAGAATTTCGAAATGAAACCTGCCCAACTTTTGTAAGGAAGCTGTAAGGAATAAGCCTGCCAAATTTCAGCCTTCTACCTACACGGGAAGTTGGAGAATTAGTGAGTGAGTGAGTGAGTGAGTGAGTGAGTGAGTGAGTGAGTGAGGGCTTTGCCTTTTATTAGTATAGATAATATTTGTAGAAACAAGTGCCTCATCTTCCCAATCTTCTTTTAGAACGTCCAATAATGCCCTGGGTTGTCGTATATATAACAACGCAAAGGAAAAGAAACCCCATAGAAGCTTGGGGGACCTCCCTGTAAGGAACCAATGAGGGGGGAATAGCTGATCCCAGTTCTTTCCATTCTTGCTGACCACCTTGCATAGCATCTGAGTGTTTGAACTACACTACTAAACCGTCAGTTTGAGGATTGTACACTGAGGTCTTTAAGTGTTTAATGTTGATTAATTTGGCAATCTCATTGAACGTCTCAGAGTTGAAGGACATTCCCTGGTCTGTTAAGACTTCTTTAATAATGACGAGATGCGCAAAGGTGCGCAACTCTCAAGGGGATCACCTCAAGGTATTGTGTAGCGTAATTCACCAGCACAAGTATATATTTATGGCCATGTGGTGAGGGCTCAAGGGGTCCAACAATATTGAACTCAATGCACTCAAAGCAAACATCAATAATCAGCACGGGAATCAGAGGAGCATGGTCTTTTTGAGGAATCTTGACGCAATTGACATTCTGGACTGGATGCAAAAAAGCGGCATTCCTCCTCATTTATTCCACGCCAAAACAATCTGCTCTAATGTTTTCTTGGGCCCCCATATGGGCGCCTAGGAAATGGGTGTGAGCTAATTCACAGACTGCTGCCGGTAGGTGTGGGAAACTAGCAGCAGCGTCCTCACCATTCCATCAGGTATAGGAAACAACAAATTATTTAATGCAAAGTGTGGACCAGGTCACATGGGATTAGCTGTGCATTGCCTGTCAACTAGAACAACCACATTATTGGCAAACTTTAGGGAATTATCATTCCACTGCTCCCTTTTAAAGGAAGCCAGAGTTTGCCAAAATTGAAAATGTAAATTAGATAGAGGAGCAGTGGTGACATTAATAGACATGGTGATGGGCTATGACAGCTCGAATTCCATCGCCATAGAGGCATCACAATGAGTTGACGCCTTGCTTATTAACCACATCATACTTATTAACCCATCCATCCATCATCCAACCTGCTATATCCTAACTACAGGGTCACGGGGGTCTACTAGAGCCAATCCCAGCCAACACAGGGCACAAAGCAGGAAACAAACCCCAGGCAGGGTGCCAGCCCACCACAGTACTTATTAACCATGTCTCCTTACATAATTGGTTGGGAACATGGTTTGGAGGCAGCTTGAAACAGATTTTCACCATCTATAACACCACCCAGTGTTTTTTCTAGTGGTGTGGTTCGTGCTTCTCCACTTCTGCTTTGCAACCAGTCACACCCCAGTATTACAAGATAGGGGATAATTTGCATGATCAGGGTGGTGGTTATGTGCAGTCCACCCTGATAGGTGATTATACAAGAGGCAGACCTGTACCAACGAGTTTCCTCTTGAATGCCGCTCGGACTGGTCACACCTGTTTCCCACTGTTGCGAAAGCACAAAATGGGAAGCAACAAATCGAAATTACTGCTGGAATTGATCATTGTCATGTGACTTTGTGTCTAATCTATTATGTCATGACTTTATGCCTGTTTATTACAACCCCAATGTAGTGAAGGGACAAAACTATACCTCTCTTCTTGCACCCAGCTACGATCCGTTGTTCCCCCAAAGCCTTTGCCACACACCCTAGGTCTTAAGCTCCTGACTTTTCTGCCTAGCCTGGGCCTCCAGCCCCTGCCTTCACCACACAGAACAAACCTGTCAAGACCCCAGGAGAGGCTGATCCAGTCTCCTCTGAGTTACTGTTTCTGTCCACATATCCAGGAAAGGGTACCTCTGAACTGCTGTTGCTGCCCATGTCCCAAGAATGGGGAGCTTCAGAACTACAACTGCCACCTTCTGCGTCTTTCACAGCATCCCCAGGAAGGAGTGCTACAGTGCCTCCCAAAGTATGCCCTGGAGGGGGCACTATGGTGTCATCCCCTCTAAGTGAGCATCAGTGTATTTTCTTTGAGCTGAGCTCACTTCGAGTGCCATGAGATTGTCCCATTTGCTACTTCAATCAGTGGTCTTCTAATCTTGCCAACTCTACTTCGAAACAAAATGCTATATTTTGGACTTTTTAAGAGGGGATATATTATGTGACACCCCAGTGTTTAATTCCTGGTTTAAATGTGTTTACTTCTTGTTAATTTCTATTAATTATTTTAAACAGTACTTATTTTAGATGTCTACTGGATGTGGTGTGTGTTGGTGAATGTGTCAGTTAGTCATTTTCCAACCTGCTATATCCTAACACAGGGTCACTGGGCTCTGCTGGAGCCAATCCCAGCCAGCACATGGCGCAAGGCAGGAACAAACCCCGAGCAGGGTGCCAGCCCATCGCAGGCACACCAAGCACAATTTAGGATCGCTAATGCACCCAACCTGCATGTCTTTGGACTGTGGGAGGAAACCGGAGCACCTGGAGGAAACCCACTCTGCCACAGGGAGAACATTCAAACTCCACGCAGAGAGGACCCAGGTAGTGAACCCAGGTCTCTTTACTGCGAGGCAGCAGCGCTACCACTGCCCCACCGTGTCATCCGTTGAATAATTTCTTTATTAATTATTTTGGGTTTATCAAAGGTTAGTTTTGTCTTTGTTTAGCCTAACAGGGTGGGGTCACCTAACACTGCTGCTCAAAGTTTCAAGTTTCAAGATGCTGTTTTTCCTGAGTTGTATATGTACAGGACCTGTTGTAAGCTGAACTGGGTTGAACTATGAAAGACACCCGTAATATTTCTTTTTTAATTAAAAGGCTTGGTATTCTCACTTGTGAGCAAAGTAGTGTTTGTTACTTCTACTCTGCACAGACCATGTGCTTCTTCCTCTTTGCCTTAAACTTTATTCAGAGCAGTTTCACAAACCAGGATCAAGTGCACTGCACTGTATGAGATAAATCTAGTGGTGGTACACACATAAGTTTCTAGGCTTCATTAAATGATTTGTAGCACCAGTCCAATATTTTGTTGTGCCTTACTAGACAAGTAGATTTAAAATAACGATTAACTGATTTTTTAAGATACATTGGACAAAATCATCCATAAAAAATTTGGAAGCACTGGGGTAGTTTCAAAAGTATTGAACTATTCAGGTCGTTCTTCCCTTTGCTCAAATCCTGAATTCATTGAGGTTTTTGATATTATCATATTACATTCTGAGTCTGGTATCGAGCTCTATGAATTAAAAAAAAAAATGCATATACAGTAAGACAGGGCTGGAGCAAGGGAAGAAATATGGTGGGCCAGAGCCAGCTCTAGGCAAGATTTCAGCAGGTTCCCCTTACATCGCAGTCAGTTTCTTCGTAAATAATTGTACTCATACTGTCTAGACTGTCTTGAATTTTTCTTTATTTAAAAAAAAAAACAAAAAAAAAACACAACACACATATAAAACAAATTATTAAAGAGCAAAGCAGCATAAAACAAAATATAAATATGGTAGTTCACAAAATACAATAATAAAAAAAGTCAGTGCAGACATAATAGAACAAAAATGTTATATAAATAAGAGCATTGCACATACTTATATAATGCAAACCACTGAGTTAAGAATAGGTAGCCTAAGCATTATTCCATAATTTTACCCATTTTGCCTTTCGTCCAGCAAAGTTATCAATAACATCATTACAGTTTTTCTCAAATGCTAAAACACATTTCACAAACGTTTCCTCCATGTTCCCCAATGTCTAAACACAACACCCTTTTCTAAAGCTACATAAACACAACCACACCTTCTCACTGTAAAACTCAAACTTTCACACCAAAAGAGCAGCTCGAAGCTTTCAAAAATGTAAACACTATACACATCATTACACACTACAGGAAAACAATTGAAAACACAATGCTCAATTTGTGAGAAGGTTCTTTGTTTCATAACTGCCAATGCATATTTTTAGAAACTTTACAGTAACGGATCTTCTTAGATCTCTGCAGAGGATTAGGCATTTAGATTTGTGAGTTTCATATGAAGAGTATAAATCTATAGAAAATTCTGCATGTACACTACTGTAACACAACTCAATGCAAAAACAGAATCTATTGCACACAACAGTACTCTTGAAAACATAATCAGGCTGTTTTTTTATTTACTTTATTCACACCACACACACACCACAATCACTGTGCGGCATCATGTCGCTGAGCTGCATTGGGCCACATCACCTCATCCACATCGCAGGCTATATTGTCTCTTGCCAGGCACCACGGGAAAAACGCCCTGGAATGGCGAATCCATCCTTGGAAGGCCTCCACTGGGATGTCAACACAGGCCAACTCCATTGCCCTTAGGAGGTTCTATCTAGTGTATGGTTGTCTGTCATAAACCTTCCATCTCCATGATGATAAGAACTCCTCTATAGGGTTCAGGAAAGGGGAGTAGGGTGGCAGACAGACGTTTAAAAAGTGGTTACTGTTGGTGGTGAACCACTCTCTGATTTGGTTTGTTCTGTGGAAGCGGACATTGTCCCAAATGATCACATAAATGTGATGTGCGGGCCCAGGATGGTGTTGTTGGCGGTCCAGGAGGATGTCTTTTAGCTCCTCTAGGAAGGTGAGGAGACGTTGGGTGTTGTAAGACCCAAGGACAGCATGCCGGTGGACAAGCCCCTCCGAACCCATGGCCGCACAAAGAGTAATATTACCCCCCCGTTGGCCAGGAACCTCAGTGATGGCTCTTTGGCCAATGATGTTATGGCCTCTTTGCCTTCATTTCTGCAGGTTGAAGCCAGCCTCATCCAGGAAGAGGTACTCATGAGGTCTGGCCATCGCATCCAACTGTAATATCCTCTGTGAAAATGTGAAAGTGCACAGGTGTTCAGAACAACAGTCAATCAGGTAGCACAGTATTGTCCAGAAGTAATGTAGGCCACTGAGCAACACAGTATGTCCACTAACTGTACTGTGAACATGGATGTATACTTACTTGCACATACTCGTAACGTAGGTCTTTGTGTTGCGCAGAGTTGCGCTCAAAGGGAACCCTATAGACCTGTTTCATCCGCATCTTTTGGCGCCGGAGAACTCGGTCTATTGTGGCCAAGCTGACATCATCAATGCTCTCAAAGTTGACATTATCGGCAATGACTTTGTCTCTGATCTCCCGGAGTCTGATGAGTTTGTTCTCACGAACCACATCCACAATGAGGGTTTCTTGTGCCGCTGTAAATATGGCAACCCTCCCACCTCTATGTGGCATTCTTTCAACTCTAAAGAAAGAAACATTTGTTGTCAATTGACATGTTTTACAATAACAACTGATTTGAAACCAATAGAGTACTTTCACAGGCTTGTAAAACTGTATTGTGACAAAGAAAGCAATAGAGTACAATACCTGTTGTGTTGTCTGAATGCCCTGATAATGGTGGCCACGGTGTACCTACTCAGGTTTGGACGGACTCTTTGTCCTGCTTCAGCCATTGTCATGCCATGGACAATGACATGATCAATGACTGTTGCTCGCATCTGGTCCGTAATGATGGTGCGAGGTTGTCTTGCTCTCCCTCCTGGACCTTCTCCTCTCCCTTGTTGGCCTCCTCCTCTTCCTCGTTGGCCTGCTCCTCTTCCTCCTCTGATTTGAACTCCTCTTCCTCGTTGGCCTGCTCCTCTTCCTCCTCTGATTTGAACTCCTCTTCCTCGTTGGCCTGCTCCTCTTCTTACTCTGATTTGAACTCCTCTTCCTCGTTGGCCTGCTCCTCTTCTTCCATGGCCAGCTCTTCTCCCTCCTCTGACTCGAATTCCTCTTCCCCTGATTCTGCCTTCATCCATTGTGTTTGTTTGGAATCTTTAGCAAACTGTGCACTCTGAACTTGCTTTTATACATGTGGTCACAGCATTAGCAACAAGTGTCTTCAATTTTGAGTCGTTGTGTGTAATGAATGACGCCAGGTGTGTTCATTGTGTTCAAATATTGTTGACTGTGGCAAGCATTTTGTATCACATGAGCTTTCATTTGAGAATATGAGCAGAGTTCTTTTGCAACTTGTGTTTTAACAAGGAAAAATGTGTTTAGATTTATGAGAACGGAGGATTGTGTTTTGTGAATTGTGTCTTCATGTGAAATGTGTTTATGATATTCGAAAATGATGGCTAGATTTAGTAAATGTGTTTAGACAACTGGTCATTTGGTTCAGAGGATTGGCTTTTGTGTTTTAAGCATTTGAGAAAAACTGTAATAAGAAAGCTGTTGCGAATAACAATTTATACTAATGATGGAAATTCCTGTGAGATATTCTTGTGCCATTGCAGACCTTAAGTATGTTTTAATGAATTTGAGCTACTGTAACTGGAAGTGTAGAACAGGTTCTTAGAGCAACCTACATAATAGAGAAAATGTCTGTGTTTTTTTTTGCGCAAGAAGTTCAAAAGTTCCACATTTGCTATATTTTGCAATTCAATTGCTAGTTCCTGCCCTCAGTATCTTACTGCTCATCATGGGTTAGAGCAGTGCTCAGGGTTTGATCGTGCTCTAGCAACTCTTTTTTGGACATGCTGGGGAAGTTGAGGAGCATTCCATCATTAAGTAAACCAAATGATGAAGGGACCATCAGGTTTCCAGAAAATTACTTTATGTTTTTGGAATAATACAGCTTCACTCACCAAACAAAACCCAGCCACACCGGAAGTCACTCAGCATGCCCAGAAACCATACATGAACAACTTCTCCCCAAAATAACAGCAAATACAGATAATGATCTTTTATTACACCTACACTTGATTGCCCTCTAGTGATAAACTCTTTACAGTCCTCCTTAGTCCCAAAAGAACACAAGTTCCAAAAATACTTTCAAAGATGCTCTCTAGGGGGGAATTACCATCCTAATCCCAACAAGGAACTAATGGGCCCATGAAAATCTGTTTATTTTAACAAAGGCTCAGTAATCCAAGAAGCTCCTAAGAGCACAAAAAAGAATCGCCAGAGAAGACAAGGCAATCCGCTAAAAACAAAAGTCCCAATACAGAATCCAAAGGCAAAGTCAAAACCAAAGCACAGGTTCAAAAATCCGGAAATCATGAAAAGCAATAAAGCACAGAAATAAAAAAAGCAATAAAACACAAAAATACACAACACTCCACTCCCTATCATGTTTAAGGAAGGCCTTCCAGTAAATAAGGTGGAGGGCAGTTCCTGGTGGTGATTGGCAGGTGATCCCATGCCTTGGGGAACCATCAAACACATGGGCATAAACAAACGCAAAGAATATACATAGTATAGTAAACAAAAAAAACATCAAAAAACTAAACGATACAAAATTAGTCAAATCACACAACTTTGAAGCCCAGCCATGGGAGAAATACTAGCTGAAACATGACAATAATACTACACTTCTTACCCATTAAGCCAATAAACTTTTTTCCTGTGTAGTAACCCCTCCATATGATTTCACTAAAGAGAACTCAATATTATTTCTATACAAATGTCACTATTACTAATATATATATCCCTTGTTCTGGTATTATCCATGCATCCAGTATCCAACCCGCAATATCCTAACCACAGGGGTCTGCTGGAGACAATCCTAGCCAACACAGGGTGCAGGGCAGGAAACAAAAGGGCACCAGCCCACCACAGGGCACACACACTAGGGACAATTTAGGATCACCAATGCACCTAACCCACATGTCTTTGGACTATGGGAGGAAACCCACACAGACACAGGGCAAACATACAAACTCCATGCAGGGAGGACCCAGGAAGCGAACCCAGGTCTCCTAACTGCAAGGCAGGAGTGCTACCCACTGCACCGCCCTCTGGTATTATAAAGTAGATAAATCTGTCTTATTGTGATGGTGTGTTGGCTCCACTCTCCTGTTGCACCCAGAAGCCTCTTGAACCTGCCACCACTGACAGTCATGAAACTGAGATGAGCCAGGAAGATGAGGACACAACCATCAAACCAAAAGTGATACAGTGCTTTTATTAAGATCAATCAAAAAAAAAAAAGTGTCCAAATACTACAGTGCTCCAAAAATATTCAATAAATTAAAACAGTGCAGACTGTGGAGGTTAAAAGCCATCAGATAAATACTCCATTAAAACATGGCTAAAACCTCAAATGCAGGAAGCCTCTCTGTAAAATCAAGTCCCAGGTGAATCCCTTTAAAATCGAAGTCTCTTTTACTTACACCACACGGGGCCTCGCAGTAGAGGCTATGGCCTGCCAACAGACACGGCCAACCTTACTTTATAGGGCTTGGTCCCTGTGGCCCATGGCTCCCTTCAGGGCTCCCAATCTAACCCTCACCTCACTCTATCAATCATTCTCCTGCTGTCTTTCTCTGGACTTACGCAGGAGCAAGCACCATGTCACTCCACCTCCATGAGCTGCTCAGCCAGAGTGACCCTCAACAGCCCTAAGCATCGGCCTCATGCTCCCTACGAGGCTCTCCTTCTGGCTGCTTGCCTTCTCTCTTTCTCATAGGCTCTCTCGTGTTCCTGCCTTCCTACTTCCATCCATAACCTCCGTCTTTGTTTCTGCTGACCTTTCATCTGACTTCTTCCTCTTCCCTTCTGCCATGAGGACTCCCCTTATATGCCTATGTGGGCACATCGCCTCAGTTGCGAACAGTGGAACGCCAATAGAGCAATCAAGACAGACCACAACCTCACATGCAGGCGTGCTCTGTCTCAATCACCTCACCAGCCTTGTGCAGCTGCATAAGCATGCTCACCCACAGAGATCGAGCTGGCTATTTAAATTGCTAAGCCGTGTACTAACTATTCCACAACCACTTTGGTTTCTTTTCTGGTTTTATAGTTCAAAGTCCTTTAGGTAGCTTGGTTTCTTAAGAGTCCTTTGGCACCGACAAATAGGTAGGGCTATACTTTCAGCGTCCAGGTCACATATAATTTTGCTGCTATTCCTTGCCAGGTTCCCAACTCTTAATAAAAATCTCAATACCTTCTGAAGTTTGTTTTGTTGCTCTGACAGTCTGTGTTATTCTGTCCCAGTCTATCTGTAATTCTTTAATCCATTCATGGCCCAGCAAGTTTGGGCTTTTACCTGCCAACATTACCAGTTATAATAATTTCACACACTGACAATATTTTAGAGTCACATTTGTAGCACCAAGCACATTAATATTCTTTCTTGTGAAGGTCTTCAGATGAAGAGAACACCTCCTTAATGCGCTCCGTTTTCTACCAACCCCTAATTTTGAATACAAAACCTAAGTAGGGCAGCACGGTGGCGCAGTGGGTAGCACTGCTGCCTCACAGTTAGAAGACCCGGGTTCGCTTCCCGGGTGCTCCTTGTGTGGAGTTTGCATGTTCTCCCCGTGTCTGCGTGGGTTTCCACTGGGTGCTCCGGTTTCCTCCCACAATCAAAAGACATGCAGGTTAGGTGGATTGGCGATTCTAAATTGGCCCTAGTGTGTGTGTGTGCCCTGCAGTGGGCTGGCACCCTGCCTGGGGTTTGTTGGCTGGGATTGGCTCCAGCAGACCCCATGACCCTGTAGTTAGGATATAGTGGGTTGGATAATGGATGGATGGATGGATTGAAACCTAAGTATTTACAGTTATACCAAATCCAACTTCAAAGGTAACAGGACAGTGTTCATTTTTCATTTTTAACGTCAAGGAAAATGGTGCAACTTTTGAAATTTTGGATCCCTTTAGATGACACACATATTTCAGCAGTTTCAGTAATGTGATGTGCTTTTTGTTTTTTCTCCGTTTTGCTCTACTTCTGCGTTTCTTTCCCAAAAGTTTTAACTGTTATCAGGTTATTGGGCCCTGCACACTTTTCTAATATGACCCTTCCTGCCACATCTGTGGCATATTTCATTTAAGAACTGATATTCTGATACCTTGTGGTCGCCTGCACATCTGTAATACATTTTCATATGGTTCCTATCCTATGATGACAGCTTTGAGGCCAACTTGTACACTGCTGACTGATTTGTAAGCTTTGCAGAAGTTCCCTCATTTGCTTTTAACTGTCCTTGCAAGCCTTGCACATCTTTGTTGGTCATTTCCAATGCTTGTGCTGCTTTTTAGGAGTTCCACAAAAGTTAATTCAGGCTCTGCTAACAAGTGACGTTGCATGCAATTGTCTTCTATGCCACAAAACAGTCAGTCCCGTAAAATTTCTTTTAGCTTATCCCCAGCATTGCAATGGTGTGCAAGTTTGCGAAGTAGTGCCACATACTTACACTTTCATTTGCCTTCTTACTGTATTAATGTAGAATTGAATCTAACCGCTGCACAATTTCACTGACCTTTGGGTTAAAATATTTTAATAGTTCTATGTCATCATAGGTTTTAGCTTTTTCAGGGCTTAGCAAACTCATTAGACCGTATGTTAGACTTCCTACTGAACTCACCAGAATCATGTATTTCTTAGCTGCCTCTGTTATCTCATCTGCTTAAAAAAAGGCAATACTTTACAATATTCCTCCCATGTCTGACTTTGACTATCAAAAGGAGTATAGATCCTGATGACTGACACCCCCTTTTTTCCTATTACTTCTGTTATCTTTTCAAAATGAATTCCCATTAAGTCTGGTTTCTTCATTGCCAATGGGATATCTTCAGCAAGTCAGAAGCTGAAGGGACACCAGCAGATCACCAGCAGATTACTTTATTTTGTAATAATGCAGCTTCACTCATACAAATAAATATAAAATAACACCCAACCACACCGGAAGTCCCTCTGTGTGCCCAGAAACCATAAACTGAAAAACTCCCCCCAAACTGAAGAGCAAATACAAATAATGATGATCTATTACTACACCTACACTTAATTGCCTTCTAGTGACAACCCTTTACAAGTCCACCATAATAATACTACAATTTAGTTTTTGCACTGTGCGAAATACGAATGGGGATATACATCGACCCCCACCCTCCCACAGCCCACAGCCCACCCTCCCACAGCCCACAGCCCACCCCTTATTGATTGTGCCTCTGGAATCACAAAGGATAAAGGTTGTTGCTCACGCTACTTGAATCACCACGAGGGAAACCAACCAACCCGCTCTTAGATTGCAGTGTTAACCACTCCTCCAGTTTAAGGGTTTTAAAACCGGTCCTGGACTAGCTGAATAAACCTCCAGTTAACTCAAATACATGCAAATGATAATACACTACAATGATGAAAGGGGGTGGCATGGTGGCGCAGTGGTAGCGCTGCTTCCTCGCAGTTAGGAGACCCGGGTTCACTTCCTGGGTCCTCCCTGTGTGGAGTTTGTATGTTCTCACTGTTGTATGTCAGTGTGGGTTTCCTCCGGGTGCTCCGGTTTCCTCCCACAGTCCAAAGACATGCAAGTTAGGTGGATTGGCGATTCTAAATTGGCCTTGGTGTGTGGGTGTGTTTGTGTGTGTCCTGTGGTGGGTTGGCAACCTGCCTGGGATTGGTTCCTGCCTTGTGCCCTGTGTTGGCTGGGATTGGCTCCAGCAGACCCCCGTGACCCTGTGTTCGGATTCAGCGGGTTGGAAAATAGATGGATGATGAAAGGACCATTGAGCAAACTTATGTCTGAGACAGCCAATCATGGAAAGAATAACGGTTCTTCTTGAAGCTCTTTGTCCACGTGAAAGAAAGAACATTGTATTCTGAAACAAATTTTGGGAAAAGGTAAGTTTCCTTTTTACTTTATGTACTAATGCATAAAAGTGTCCATGGTTATTGTCAAGAGAATTACAATCAAAATCAGTATGTTTTACACTATGACTAATACCAGGCACATTGAGAAACAAATACAAGTTATTTAAGTTTTTTCAGTGTTAAGGGGTTATACCACCAGCCAGATTTTATAATAGTCGTCTTCTTCTTTCGGCTGCTCCCATTAGAGGTTGCCACAGCGGATCATCTTCTTTCACATTTTTCTGTACTCTGCATCTTGTTTTGTTACACACATCACCTGCATGTCTTCTCTCACCACATCCATAAACATTCGCTTAGGCCTTCTTCTTTTCCTCTTCCCTGGCAGCTCTATACTCAGAATCCTTCTCGCAATGTCTCCCAACCGTCCAACTTGAGCTGACCCTCTAATGTACTCATGTCTAATCCTATCCATCCACGTCACACCCAGTGACAATCGTAGCATCTTTAACTCTTCCACCTCCAGCTCTGTCTCCTGCTTTCTGGTCAGTGCCACCATCTCCAACCCGTATAACATAGTTGGTCTCACTACCGTCCTGTAGACCTTCCCTTTCACTCTTGCTGATACTTGTCTGCCTGCACTCTTTTTCACCTCTCTTCCACAATCCCCATTACTCTGTACTGTTGATCCCAAGTATTTAAACTCCTCCACCTTCGCCAAATCTACTCCCTGCATCCTCACCATTCCACTGACCTCCCTCTCATTTACACACATGTATTCTGTCTTGTTCCTACTGACCTTCATTCCTCTCCTCTCTAAAGCATATCTCCACCTCTCCAGGGTCTCCTCAACCTGCTCCCCACAGATCACAATGTCATCAGCAAACATTATAGTCCACGGGTACTACTGTCTAATCTCGTCTGTCAACCTGTCCATCACCATTGCAAATAAGAAAGGGCTCGGAGCCGATCCCTGATGTAATCCCACCTCCAACTTGAATGCATCCGTCACTCCTACCGCAGACCTCACCACTGTCACATCTCCCTCACACATATTCTGTGCAACTCTTATGTACCACTCCGGACTTTCTCATACAATACCACAGCTCTTCTCGAGGCACCCTGTCATACTTTCTCCAGGTCCACAAAGACACAATGCAACTCCTTCTGGCCTTCTCTAAACTTCTCCATCAACATCCTCAGAGCAAACATTGCATCTTTAGTGCTCTTTCTTGGAATGAAACCATACTGCTGCTCACTAATCATCACCTCACTTCTTAACCTAGCTTCCACTACTCTTTCCCATAACTTCATGCTGTGGCTCATCACTTTTATCCCCCTGTAGTTACTGCAGTCCTGCACAATCCCCTTAAATATCGGCACCAGTACACTTCTCCACTCCTAAGGCATCCTCTCACTTTCCATGATTCCATTAAACAATCTGGTTAAAAACTCGACTTCCATATCTCCTAGTCACCTCCATGCTTCAATAGTTATGTCATCTGGACCAACGGCCTTTCCATTCTTCATTCTCTTCATAGCTGTCCTTACTTCCTCCTTGCTAATCTGTTGCACTTACTGATTCACTATCTCTATATCATCCAACCTCTTCTCTCTCTCGTTCTCTTCATTCATCAGCCTCTCAAAGTACTCTTTCTATCTGATCAGCACACTCCCCTCGCTTGTATGTTTACATCTTTATCCTTTATCACCCTAGCCTGCTGTACATCTTTCCCAGCTCGGTCCCTCTCTCTAGTCAATCAGTACAGGTCCTTTTCTCCCTCCTTAGTGTCCAATCTCTCATACAACTCATCATACACCTTTCTTTAGCCTTCTTCACCTTGCGCCTTATCTCCTTGTACTCTTGTCTACTTTCTGCATCTCTGACTATCCCACTTCCTTGCCGTCCTCTTCCTCTGTATACTCTCCTGTATTTCCTCATTCCACCACCAGGTTTCCTTTTCCTCCTTCCCCTTTCCAGATGTCACGTCAAGCACCCTTCTTGCTGTCACCGTTACGACATCTGCTGTAAATGGTAGATAAAATGAAATGGTATTAATATCTAAATCGGTATTATTTTTTCCTCAAAATTATAAAAGCAAACCTCACCTGTCACTGCTAGATATAGTCTGAAGAAGTGCTGCGTATTTTCTTGCATTTTTTAACAACGTTGCAAATACTCTTCGACTTAGTGTTGTCGGTGGATTTTACATATTGATTGAAGAAATATAAACTGCAATTTAAGTGACTACAAAAAAATTTTTTTAATTGGGTGCAATATATTTATTAAAACTTTCATGCACTCAATAAAAGACATCTTCAGTTTATAAGGGCATTAGCTCTAATTTCACATGACAGGACTTACTTATACCTTATGTGAGTTTGTTTCTCTTTTTTATCCACATTTAAAATGTACTTATCTTGTACTTATCACTTATTGACAGTGACCAGACCCATCCCACTTGCAGATTTTTTTAAAGAATTAATCTCATTCTGTGAAGATCAAAGCACACAATCTTTTTATCCTTACCCACTGAGGCTACAAGATAAAATTTGATACCAATTGGGAAAAGAAAAAAAAAGGGGCTTAGTTAAGTTGTATGTTAAATGAACTTGAATACAAAAAGCATGCACATTACTTAATTGATTTGATATTATAAATTCAAAAGTTAATTAAAACAGTAAATATTTATCACTAAGGTGTTTTCAGTAGAACGAAAACATGTTAACAAATTGATGAATATATGCTTAAATTCAGAACTAAAGCAACATGTGGTAATGGCTGACCCTTTTCCCAGCTGGCAGCTACACCTCCAAGACCTGTCACCTGGATAAATTACTGAGGTCGAATCTTAGATCAAGCCGTACCTCTAACAAATAAACTTTTCCCCCACAATCAACGGTGTAAACATAAGCACAAAAGAAAAGCAGATGTAAAAAGTAGTTATATTAAAAGAAAGAACAAAAAATACAAATTTCACACATGAAAATATGTGTGTATATATAAATATATACATACCTCCACCAATCTAGCAACACCATATATACACAACAACAAAAACCCTCCCTTGCCCCAGTAACATAACGGACACAAAACACAGATAGTAATAAATGAACACGGAAAATGGCAATGATATTGAACTTGAGTCCGAGTGTACAATTGTCCTGAATGCAGATGACTGGTTAACTTATATGAGAAACGTTTGTATTTCCTGGTCCAAATGGAATAACCTCACCGTGAATCCTCGGCGCATGGTGGATGATGTCGTCCAACCCTGGGGGTCTCTCGTGATAGGTGAATTCAAGTAAGTCCGGTGGGATGAAAAACAAACTGGATGCAAAACCACGATGTGGACAACAGCAGGTAAGTGGATTCGTTGTTGTGCAAAAATGATCCACCTTCTCCCTCCCCTGTTTTCTCCCAATTGTTTTTTATAGTACTGCCGAATGTAATTGATTGATAGTTAACAGGTGTTTTCCAATTTGGGGCTGCAGTCTCTTTCCATCATCCGTCCATCTTGTATTTACGGGGACGACATTTACTGATGCACACAAAACAGCAAACGGGACGATGGAAACAAAACGCACTCAGTATAAACATTAAAACACTATTTCTATGTAGCCCCACTACATCGCGCCCCCCCACCAACCTTGGACAAGGGAGGGCCGAAGTACGGCTTGAGGATTGGCCACATGGATAGTGTCTAGCTTGGAGTTAGTGCCGAGACCCCTTTGAATCTGGAAATTAACTGGACCGGCTTGAGAAATGATTTTGGCTGGACCTAACCATTTAGGCACTAGCTTGGCAGAGAACCTTTTGCAGGCATCAGAGATGGTGAGATCTAATCCAGACCAAATCACCCAGCTGTAAGTGTGCTTTCTTATGCCGGGCATTGTACAACTTGGCGTGTCTGGATGTCGAACTCACCAACCTCTGTTGGATTCTCCGCCACAATTCCTCAAGCTTGAAAACATTTTAACTGGTGGTTTCTGGACTAGGGGCTCTAGGAAGGAATCGGTCAAGCGGGCCCTTCAGCGGTCTGCCCAGCGCAACCAAAGTAGGCGTCTCACCTGTGGCTTCATGCACAGTGGTGTTCAGGGCAAACCGGAGCTCGGGGAGCCATTTATCCCAATCCTTATGGCGTCCACCCACATAGGAGGCGATCATGTTCTTCAGGGTCCGGTTCACTCGCTCTGTCATGTTGGCCTGGAGATGGTAAGCTGTTGTCAGGTTTTTAACAGGAAATGGCCCCATCAGGTCGACTCCCAAAGTCTCCCCAGGTCCTTCAGCGATTGTCGATTGTGAAAATCCTGCCGGTTAACCAGGTGGGTTTTTGAGCTGCTGGCAAGTTAGGCACTTCATGTGGTGGCAAACATCTTTCCGGACAGACAGCCACCACGCAACCCCCAGGATCTTTAATAAAGCTTTTGTCCTTCCAAGATGACCGCCTAAAGGACTGTCATGATAATAGTTCAGGAAGTCAGGGAGGAGCTCTTCCGGGACCACTAGTTGGTGCTGTAGCCCCAAGGGAGAATGGAGTGGTCCTGTACCGAACCCCCAGAGGTCCACGAAGTGTACCCAGTCAGTACACTGCTGCTCCAGTCCCTCCCTGATGTTCTGGCAGAATGGACTGGTGGCTTGTGTTTAAGCCAGGTCTACAAGGCTTCTTTGCAGAGGGAGGACCATCTTCTTTGCCTCTGCCAAACACACCATCCCCAGCAGCTCCGATGCCGTGGACAGAGCATCAGGCTCGATATTTCCACAGCCCTTCCGATGCTCGAGAGACGTACACGATGACATGTTCTGCCTGGTGGATTTTCTGAGTGAGCACGGCGCCAAGCCCCAGATTGCTGGCATCGGTTTTTACCTGGAAGGTGAGCTGTAGATCTGGCTGGGCCAGAACGGGCGGCTATTGAAGATGGCTCTTTAGTTGCTCGACCGTGTCCTGGCACTCCGTTGTCCACTCCCACGGGACATCTTTTTTTCTTAAGTAGTTCAAGGGAGCCGCTATATCAGCCATCCTGGGGATGAACTTGTGATACCACCCCACTAACCCAAGGAAATGTTGTAAATAGTTCAAATCCGTGGGTGTGGGGTAGTCCCAGATGGCTAAGGTCTTCTCAGGGTCTACAGTGACCCCCTTTCCGATGAAAGAATGTGCCAGAGGAAGTGGATGTGGGGTTGAATGAAGGTACACTTCTTCATGTTCAGCGTGAGGTGTGCTTGATGAAATTGTTGGAAGATGGTGTCCAAGTCCTGGAGATGTTTAATAGAAGGGGAGTAAACAATGACGATGTAAACAAAGCAGATCTTGCCTATCAACCCCCTCAGTACTTGCTCCATGAGCCGCTGGAAGATGGCCCCAGCATTTAAGCCCAAAAGGCATGACTGAATTGAAACAAGCCTTCGGGATGATGACTGCCGTCTTCTTTCTACTCCCCTCGTCCATCGGCACCTGCCAGTAGCCACGCCGGAGTTCCAGTGTGCAGAAAACTGCAGCTTGTGGGAAGCAGCCCAGACACAGACAGACGGACATCATATCAAAGTCCAATAAACGTTTATTTACAGTTATAAAAGTGCACCAACCCAGTGCCGCAGCACCAATCACCCAGGCCAAAACCTGTCTTCAGGGCTGGAGTCGGGTGGGAGAGGAAAGAGGCGGCCCCTTTTGTCCCCCGATGTGCTCCAGGTGTGCTCCGGCAATCTTCCACCGACATGCCCCAGTGTGGCGGAAGTGCCAGCTGTATCCCCGGAAGCACTCCAGGTGTCCCTGCTCGTCTTCCCCCCAGCACTTCCTTGTGTGGCGGAAGTGCTGAGGTCCAGGGCTCTCCAGGCATTGGGGTGCCCCCTGGCGGTGGCCACAGGCCCCTACAGGGTTGAGCTTCAAAGCTCTGCACCCGTGGACCCCAACGCAACCAGGGCAGTCGCCCCCTCATGGTCTGGAGGAGGTGCAAGCCCTCCTCTGGTCCTCCTGGGTGTCCCGGCTGGGTACTACCCCCAGCCACATGCCACAAGCTCCATGCAGTGACTCCAGAATCTCATGAACCAGGGGCATGGGATATGCATCCAGGCTTGTCTTTCCGTTAACTCCCCTGTAGTCTACACAAATGTTAGGAGTCATCAGTTTTCTTCACAAGGACTACAGGGGATGCCCAGGAGGAGGAAGGTGGTTCAGTTATTCCCTCGGTGAGCATTCGATCAAGATGTTCTTTAATTATTCCCTTTAGTGGAGAAACGCAGTACGCTCGGTGCCTTACTGGAATTTCGTCCGAGGTGTGGATCACGTGGGTAACCCCATGGGCGACTAATTTTTCAGTCCACCCCTTGGCCCATTTCTTCAGCACTGGCTTCTTCCTCCACAGGGGCTGCCGCCGAGGTTCTTGTGTTGCTCCTCACTGCCACATCGAAACCAATAAATTCTGAGGCCAGATCTTTTGATTTATAAATAAATCAATATACCCCTTCCTCCAGCACCATATACCCCCTGGGACAGAGATGGATGGTTATCCTTATGGTGGTCAAGGAATCCATCCCAAGGAGTAACGGACTGACAGGTGCCAGTCATCCAGGACAGATGTATCCATTTCCCAAGTGGTGGAGGGTACACTGTACCTCAAGGGGACTTTGCCCAGGGCCCTGTGTTCACTCCCAGCTGCCAATACAAATCGGACAGACGAGGCAGATGTTAAGTTGTCTGATGGTCAGCTAATCTTCCAAATACTAGACTGTATTAAGGTGTGATGGCTCCCTGTATCCACCACCGCATCCACCTGCCAGCCCCAAAGCTTCACTGGGACGATCAGGAGGGACGTACTTGCTTTCATGAGGCGAGATCAGCTTCAGGCGGGCTAGGTTTGGCTCACTGGGATTTTAGGGGCTGGGTTTCTCGTGTACTGGCTTGTACTTTGTTCCAGTACGTTTGAGTTTCCCAAGTCCCGTTCCACTTGCGAGCCCACCTTCACCAGGTCTTCCGACCCCACAACCCCCCAACTAACCACAGGTTACAGGCATTAAGGACGCAGCAGACCACCTCTTCAGCCATAGCCGGCCGCCACTTCAAACACAAAGCCCGATATTCATAGGCGGATGGATTGTGAAGGCAGTTGCACCATGGAACACAGCTTGTTCTCCAGTTCGGATTTGTAGTATTCCAGAAGAAAAACCGCGAGAAAAGACTGACGAAAGGATCCCCAGTTTTGAATATTCTTCTTGGCCGTCAGCCACCAGCTCCGCACCGGCCCCCGAGAGGGAGGGCCCCCATCACCCCCATAAGCTCTTCTGGGGTTAAAGGGTTAACAGCCAGATACGCCTCCCCTTCCACGAAGTTGGACAGCAATGTTATATTGAGCCCCCAACTTGGGAAAGGAGAGGTGCACCACAGGGACGGTGGGCCGATTGATGTATTCAACCCCCCACGGGACCCGTACGGTGTAGAATGACAGGGTGACTCTGAGTTTGTTTCGAGTTGTCGGATGATTGACAAGCAGCAGCGTGCAACAGCGTGCAGCGATTGGTCGAGGCACTCTTGTGCCGAGTTTTTTGTAAACTTTGATTGGCTGGGAAAGAGAAGCGTTCCGAGTTTTATTGGGAAAGACCTGCCTCCCCGTCTAAAAGCGGTGATGTCATGTTTCATCTTAAAGTGGGGCTCGCTGATACTATTAAAACGGTGCTATTGATTTTACTCTTAGTGCACAAGGATTATAGTGAAGTGAACTAAAACAGATGTAGTTTCACCTAATGAGAATTTATTTGTTTTGTGCATATTAATAAAAGTATTTTTTTGTTTCATTTTAGTAAACTGGTTTCAGTAATATAAATATCTGTAAATAGTCTGGACAGAATTGCGTTATTATGTTTGTTAATTATAATATAATAGAAAAATGCAGTGTAACCAAGGTAGTTGTAATATTATTAAAGGCCTTAAAAAAGTCTGTATTAGTATTACTAACCATTATATTTTTTTGTGCCCCTTTACTCTTTCAGAATTCAGAATGAACTGTTTCTGGTATGTTACCATGGCTGCCACTAGTGCTCCTACGTGAGTCTTTGTTTGTAGTAGCAATGTTCCTCTCAAAACAAAGGTTTCTTTCTTTAATTGACGTTCTGGTTGATTGCGTTGTTTTAATAGACCCAACATCACCTGCGGTGTTGACATGTAAGTATTCATAGGTTAAATAAGACAAAGGTTAATTCGAAAAAAAAAGTTTTTGGGATATTGGGCTTGGTGCCTATAGAATTTGTTCAAAGGTGGCGGTTTATCATCCTGTTCCCTTGTTCATTTTTTTGCATGCTCAGTTACTCTTTAT
This sequence comes from Polypterus bichir lapradei, assembly GCA_026402145.1. NCBI lineage: Eukaryota > Metazoa > Chordata > Cladistia > Polypteriformes > Polypteridae > Polypterus > Polypterus bichir. Next base: position 24,429,311 of record JANRMT010062804.1, read on the forward strand.
TTTATCTCTGTTGGAGGCAAAGTTGCTTGGTGCAGACTATATGGAGGTTTTAACCTATTAGTTGTTCCCTGAAGGCCAATTTGTAATATTCTGAAATTTCTTTTAATTTCAGTTTTTGGTAACCTAAACTTTAAATGTCAAATGTCAGCCAGTTTCCTGCGGATCTGTTTCAGGTCACTCGTTGCATTCCAGCTGGTTAAATTTGAAGAAAAACAGGTTGTAAAACTTTGTAGTGGAACTGTAACTATCTCTTGGTTTATCTGATTTATCCAGCTTGAAACCTGTGCCACAGTTCGCAGCGAGACCTCCGGCAAACTGATCCTCAAGGCCTCTGCCGAGGCGGTCCAGGTCGCCAAGGCAAACCGCCTGAGTGGCTCTGTGCCATTCAAGGTGAAGTCGGCCGAGACGGTCAGGGAGCAGGCCAGGAGACGCATGCGGGCCGCAGGTGGTGACCCCGGGGACTCCAAGCTGGTGCGCAGCGCCAGCGAGCTCCAGTTTGGACAGTACTGGGGCCAGACCTTTAAATGGTTGCTGACCCATGACCTCGGCTATGCCGTTATGGTGTTGGCAACCCACCTGAGGGAGCGCGAAGATGGCTAGGTGTCGGATAGCCTGCTGGCGAGCAATAAGAACGCCCTGGAGTCCTACGCCTGGCTCTTTCCCGATGTGAAGATGGCCATCTGACGTCGACGGGAGAGAGACGGGTCGGCCGGGGCCCCGGACAAGGGCAAGAGGCTCGTCGGCTTCGGCCAACACGGACCCCTGACGTTTGAGACCCTTTACGATACAGAAGATCGGGAGGCCAAGAGGTGAGACTTTTGGGTGGGGTCTGAGGGGAATGGCCCAGCAAGGTAGTGGGACCCTGCTTCCATTTGTTCACCTGTTACTGTTTCCGCTGTTGTACCCCAATGCAGTTACATCAAATAGACTCTGGCGCCAGACCACCAAAGTCGGGACCAAGATGCATGCACTCCAGCTGTATGTGCGATGGAGAGACGAGGCGAAGGCAGCAGCAACCTCCTCCCTTCCCAAAACCACCTTTACCCCCAGCGCCTCTCTCTCTGCAGCAGCCTCCGTCGTCGAGATTCCTGATGACGTGCTGCTGTCGGCCAGCATGGAGTTGGAGGCTGGTAAGTGACAACCACCCATGGAACTGGTGGTGGCTCCTTCACTTTTTCTGTTTAACCTGTTATTTGTTTGAATTTGTAAACAACCTTCCCCAGCATCTACCTCCCAGTCTGCAACCAGTAGAGGGTCAGTGCCATCCCAACGCTCCCAACTGACAGCTGATCTGGGAAAGCAGCCTTCGCAAACGCTATCCGTAGCCAGGAGAGATCTGAGTTAAAAGGATGTGTTTCTTTGAATTGCATTGCTGGGAAAGGAACAGGCCCTGTCTGATTCTTTTTGTTTGTTTTTCTGTTGCTCATGCTCTCTGTGTCTCTCACTCACTCACTCACAGGTACTTTTGCCCGAGGGCTGGAGGACTTCACTCCCGAAGGAACAGCACGCGTGGGTAAGCCGGGTCCTTTTCACCAGGGGCAAGGACGGAAAGCCTGTGCTGACCTCCAACCTTCGCCTTTGGTGGCACCCTCCCGGCCCTCGCAACGTGCACCTCCAGCCCCCGACATCGTCCGACACCTTTTTTCAGCGCTCGTTCTTCCTGTGGATGCCATACTGCATGTGGAGCTACAAGCTGTCCTGCACGGCATGCAGCCTCAGGTTGTCGGGAGCCGGACTCTACAGGACCGTCCGGAGGGTCCTGGACACAGATGGATGGTACTTTATGCCCACGGAGTACCTAGAGTGCCGGCACTGCAGGAAGAAGGTGGCGGGCTGGTCGCAGGATATCCTGGATCAGCTGCACCACACGCACCGGGATGACTTTCCAGCTATCCTGACTTACAGATCAGACAAGGAGTCTCCGATGGCTGGGTCAGCTTTCCACAGGTAGACTGGCACACACGGGCAGTCCTAACGTCTCTGTTCTGTCTAACACAGGTTATCCTGTGACAAAAAGCTCATCGGGCAGATGCGTGAGCGCATGCTGGGCAACAGGGCCACCCGGCTGCGCAGATATCTGCTCAAGGAGCACACCAGGTCCTGGATGACGCGGTCCAAAAAGTTCATGTTCGCAGTCACCAAGTTAATCACACCGGGTGCCGAGCCACCTGTGACACTGCCTCCACTACCGCAGATGACCCCGGTGCCTGGTACAAAGTGGTTGCTGTCCATCTATGCCAGGGAGGTGGCTTCGAGGATAGAAGAGACCAAGGCCCAGATCACCCCCATCTTTGGCTCAATCTTGAAGATGGACTCCACCAAAAAGGTGAGTGATATCGCCATCCCCTCTCTCTCTCTCTCTCTCTCTCTCTCTTTCTTTCCTTCCAGCTTACTGTCACTCTCCCTTTCATCGCTCAGGTGACCAAGAAACTTGCCGGTGCCGCGGCAGGAACTGCAGCCTGGGTGACCAACATGGGGAACAAGCACGGCCAGATCCTGATCAGCGTCCTCACTGCAGCTGAGGGCGCTGGCCTGCACCCCATGGCCACCGGGCTGATGCGGCGATAACGTGATGCCAGTGTGTCCCTGCCTCTGGTCCTCTATGTGGACTGAGACTGCTGTTCCCTGCAAGGTGTCCCTCTTACTCCACCAGTGGGAACAGCTGGTGGTGTGGCTCGACGTGTGGCACCTGATGCGATGCTTTGTGGCGGGTGTCACCACGGAGAGCCACCCACTATACAGCCTCTTCATGGCGCGTCTCTCGTTCTGCATTTTCAAGTGGGACCAGGGAGACGTCGCCCGGCTGCGACAGGCCAAGGCTGGCGAGGCGGGGAATGATCCCCGAGGCTCTGGCTATGGAAAGATCCCTCTGAAGGAGCTGGCCCGCCACTGCCGCCGCATGTGTGGGGCAGAGGAGACCGGCTGGCTCATCGATGCTGGAGGCCTTCGGGGACGTCACTGACACCAAGGGTATCCCGCTTTTGGACCGCGACAAGATCCAGGACATCTGAAAAAGTCGGAGGCGCCACCTCCACTGCATCCAGGACCCACCTGGCATGCACCTGTACATGCAGACCAGGCAGCTGGTCAAAGGGGGGAATCACGCTGCCGGTGTTCAGGTGTGCGCGAGGTTCAACTTCCTTGGAGTCGTTGCATCTGGACTGCTTCATACCTGGTAAGGGTGCCCAGAAACCTGTACTTTTGACCTGTGTTGTGCGAGGGAGTGGGTGGCATTGCATTTCTGTCTGTCTGTCTGTCTGAATGGTGAAGAAGATGCTCTAGTGAACCACGTCTGTTACACACATCTGAATCTGTTCTTCAGAGAGTCATAGTCTAGGTAGAAGATGGATTGGTCCTTACAGATGACCCTGCAGTTGTGACCTGCTAGGCTGGCTACTTTGAGCAGTTGTTTAAAGCTGATCCTCCAGCTAGGATGTGACAAGCAATGTTTGCTTCCATTTGGGATATGACCATCATAGCCACTGACTTGGAAAGGGAAGGGTGAACGCCTGGATTGCGGCAGCTACAGATAGATAACCCTGCTCTCGATGTTTGGTAAGGCCCTTGCTAGGGTCATCCTCAGTAGGATCCGTGATCACCTACTAGCGACCAGAGCAGTCTGGTTTTACCCCTAAGAGGCCTACCATCAACTGCATCCTGGCACTGAAGGATCCCATCGAGTGCAAACATGAATATTGGCACACTTTCTTTTGGCTCCTTTGTTGATTTTTGTAAAGCATTCGACTCAGTTGATCAAGCTGTCCTGTAGGACATTCTGAGACTTCGCGGGAACCCCCCAAAGTTTCTGGATATCATGGCCAGCCTTTGTATTGGTACTGTGAGTGCTTTGCATACTGGAGGCAGAACCTCTGCATTTTTCCCAGTTGACTCTGGGGTTCATCATGGTGTGTTTTTACTCCTACTCTGTTCAATGATTGCATGGACTAGATGTTGGGCAGGGTCATTAAGTCCAGCAGCTGCTTTGAATCTGTTGGTGAAGAGAGGTTCACTGATCTTGACTTTACCAACAATGCTCTGGTTGGGGCTCAAGAGAGACTGAACAAGGAATCTGAGTGTCTGGGCTTGTAAGTGTCCTGGATAAAAATGATGATCTAGGTCTTTAATGACCTCATGGACACAACCACAGCCATCAGCAGTGTGTCAGTCTGCGGATGGAATGACAACCATGTCCAGAGGTTTACTTACCTCGGCAGCAACATTCATGTCTCTAAATACTCACTCTTCTTATGAAGTCAGCTGATGGTTTTGAAGAGCATGGGGTGTCATGAGGTCACTGGAAAGGGGTGTGTGGTGTTCCCAATATCTCTGCAAATGGACGAAGGTCCAAACATCGGAAACCTGGTGCTCCTTGTTTTGCTATATGGTTGCGAGACATGGACACTATCCAGTGACTTGAGACGAAGATTGGACTCCATCAGTACTGTGTCTCTTCAGAGAATCTTTGGGTACCGCTGGTTTGATTTTGTGTTGAATGAGTGCTTGGTCAAGGAATCCCGATTAAGGCACATTACCTGCATTGTGAGGGAGTGTAAGTTACAGCACTATGGGCATGTGGCACAATTCCCCAAGGGTGATAGGGCTTGCAGGATCCTCATTGCTGAGGACCAGAGTGGCTGGACCAGAACAAGGAGATGCCCACATAACACCTGGCTACATACAGGGATGGTGGGAGTGGACCACATGTCTTCCTAAGGGGTTGCCAACTGGGATCCCAAGCTGTTTCATCATGTGGCAGGTGCGGAAACACTCTATACCAGTGCGTGCTCCCCAAAATGACTTGACCTATGAAGAAGCCTCAGTTCACCTTAAAGCAAGTTGTGAAATGAATAATTGAAGAGAGACAGAAGAAACAGCACCCATTCAATATGATTGGTAAGTCTACTTCAAAGAGTACACTGTGTCAAATTGTGCAGGGTACAACTATGTTTCAGTAAAAGGAGAGATAGTAGATGTATCTGTTACATGTGGAAAATGAATAGGATGAATTACAACTGGTGAGCAAAAACTGGATGAATGGGGAAAACAATTTTTTTCCATTTGTATCTTCAGACAAGATCAGAAAAGCAGTCGTAAGCCATGAAAAACCAGACAATTCTTGGCAGAGCTATGCAGTCCTAATAGTCTATTCAACAACAACAACAACATTTATTTATATAGCACATATTCATACAAACAGTAGCTCAAAGTGCTTTACATAATAAAGAATAGAAAAATAAACACAATATGAAAACAAAATAAATCCGCATTAATTAACATCGAATAAGAGTAAGGTCCAATGGCCAGGGGGGACAGAAAAAACAAAATAAAAACTCCAGACGGCTGGAGAAAAAAAAATAAAATCTGTAGGGATTCCAGACCATGAGACCGCCCAGTCCCCACTGGGCATTCTACCTAACATAAATGAAACAGTCCTCTTTGGATTTAGGGTTCTCACGGAAAGGCTTGATGATGATGGTCACGTAGAATTCTGCCTTTTAGTCCATCCATCATTGTTGGAGCATCATGAAGCTTTGAGTAGGTGGAGGTGGCGCAGGCCACCACCACAAAGAAACCGGAAAAAGAAACAGAAAAGAGAGTAGGGGTCAGTACGGATTGTAGAGCTACCCTGAATAGTTATTATGAGGAAATTGAACATATAGAGTATCAGGATTAAGTTAAATTAAGTTAAATTGAAGTTATAGAAAGGCCATGTTAAAGTAATGTGTTTTCAGCAGTGTTTTAAAGTGCTCCACCGTATCAGCCTGACGAATTCCTATTGGCAGGCTATTCCAGATTTTAGGTGCATAGCAGCAGAAGGCCGCCTCACCACTTCTTTTAAGTTTTGTTCTTGGAATTCTAAGGAGACACTCATTTGAGGATCTGAGGTTACGATTTGGAATATAAGGTGTCAGACACTCCGATATATAAGAAGGGGCGAGATTATTTAAGGCTTTATAAACCATAAGCAGAATTTTAAAGTCAATCCTGAATGACACAGGTAACCAGTGTAGTGACATCAGAACTGGAGAAATGTGTTCGGATTTTCTTTTCCTAGTTAGGATTCTAGCAGCTGCATTCTGCACTAGTTGCAAACGATTTATGTATTTGAATGATTTTTTCATCATATGTATGTGAAAGTGAGAATGTGTTTGATTTATTAATATACAGTACAGTAAAAACAAGGTCACATCATTTCCTGACTTCTTGACCATTCAGGTTCATTATTTTTGAAGTTTGCACATTGTCTTAGTGTCTAGCTCTATTATTTCAGGATACAATTTTTTTTGCCCCCTGTGCCAAAGACATTGATGTTAGGTGAATTGTCAGAATTTTTTTTTGTTTGTGTCTTTTTATTTTATGCAACAAGCTGTCCAGTGTGTATATTATAGAAGAGTTTTTATGATTTTAGGAATTCTTTTGTGTTTTCTGCTCTGATGTTTGATGATCTTTTTTCTTTGCATGTTTTTTTTAAATCAGACAGTTATGAGAAAGGATGACAGAAAGCCAAGGCAATTGAAGAAGACATTTTCTTTCCTCATGCACTAGAAAGGGCTTTTCAAAGGAGTGATCATTTAAGAAGGTACAATAAAACGTTTTAGCACTGTAAAAATTAAAGCTAATGGTAGTACTTTTAAAGTAAAAGTATTACTACTCAGTAAAAGTATATCTATTGCACTAAATTCAGTTCAAGTTTGAAGTTTGGCATTTAACCCATAAAGAAATTCTACTATGTAGGTTATATCAATTACAAAGTGTCCATTTCATCACTTATTTAAATCCTGAAGGTCCGAGGACCTGGACCATTGCTGAAGTGATGTATCTGCTATAAGACATTGTCCATCTTTCTCCCAACCACCTCCTTCCCTAGTTGTGATGTCAATCCTCAAACAAACTTCATACCCCTTTGAATCTTCACTTCCTTCTTCCTAATCTCCACATTCAAGTTCTCCTCAGCCAGCAGTTGTTGAAGTGCCAATGACTACTGTAGCAGCAGTGTCTCAGGAACCTTCAACCTAGTCTAATGGCCTAGTAGGTTTGTTTATATGCAGTATTTGCATTAAAGTCAGAGTATTTCGTCAACATTTTTATTGTGCAATATTAATGTCAACATTTACATTACACTGAAAGGTCATAACTCTTACTCATGATTCAAGGAAATAATCTAGATCATTAGACAGAAATGGCCCCAAATCTAAATCAAGAATCACGCTAAATGATCAAACTTGGAAGTTAGAAATGATGGTATAGTTTGATAATTAACAGAAAAGCTTTATTGTGCTCAGAGTAAAAGTACCAAAAATACTAAAATAACTAAACCATATATCAGTTTTTCCCATAGGATATTAGACAAATAATATTTGGCTGATAGAATAACAGTTTCCTATTATTTTGTCCTTTACAAATCAAAGAAGTAGACTCCTTGGAGAACATGGAGACTTAGTATGTTATCCTGTAATTGTGCATATCCATATCAATGTGTGTGAAATAGCAATATACAGTAAACAAAGCTACTACAGCTACAGTAAAGACTAGATAAGAAATTCAATATTGGTCTATTCCTAAACAGTGAGTAATATTGTGGTTTTTCATTTATTTTCTCTTTTAAAAAAGTTGACATTGATGTTGAATTTTCATCTGCCACAGCTCGGGATCGGTACATTGTCTCCACCTTTGATAGTATTATGGAGGAAATTGTCATACTGAAAAAGATGGTCATGAATTTATCCAGAATCAGCCATATTGGAATGACTGTTCCAGAGGGCATTAACCCATCCCACGAGATCCATGGAAGAAATTGATAACATGGAGAACAAGCTGGAAGACAACATCAAGATTCACGATCTTATGAGTAATAAAAATATAATAAGATTAATATTTTTGGGCTAGTTTTTGCTTTGCATAATGTTGTTTATCTTACACTCTAAGCGACTTATTACATTTTCTTTTACATTTCCCATTTCATTGATAACATAAAACAGATTGAGGTAACACAGATTGAATGCTTTTGATAGTATTAGTAGCACAGTTGTTGACCGGTTACAAAGTTCAGAAAATTTATTTTAATTTTTACTAAATATTCACTTTTTTAATGTAACATCCATTGTAGGCAGTCTTTTTGGGAATCATCGGAAAATAAGGCACGTCACATCCACTCTAATGACTAATGAACTAGCCATGCAGCTTAACTGAATGGGCAATGGGGAAAAGAATGTCTTTCAAAGCTGAAACTCTGCCGAATTATCTGGGGTAAGCAAGATTTTCTGTGGGTTTTAAATGAAGGGATCAAAATTGAATATTTTTTTTTTTGTCTTTTTGAGTTTTTGACCAATATAACATTTTCTACTCATTAAATGATCCTTGTAATTATCATTGCCATGCTCTTGTGCAGTTGTAGGAGAGTGTGTAGTTATCTGTCTGCTGATAAACAGGCAAAATATTTTAAATCAAACAGAAAAAATACTGGCTTCATCTGAAATTAAGAAATACTCTGGCAAACATATTTCATGTTTCAAGTGTTTATACTCCTAGGGAAAATACTATTTTCATTATTGTCAAGTTCTCAGTCTTTTTCTAAACAAAGACAAAACAATTAACTACTAACATTTAATTAGATAAGGATAATGACATGTAAGCAAAAATCATAATATGGCAGAAAAGTTTACTTTATATTGCAATATATTGTTATTTTTAATGATGGACAAGGAAAGAATTTTCATAGATGATTGAGATTATTCCTGATACAGTTGTCTGACACAAACATTTACCATATTTTTACACAACAGGATAATATCTTAAATGTTTTCTGAAAAATATTTTAGGAAAGATAAAATTATTTGAAAAATAATGAGCAAATAACTGGATAACTGACATTTATTTTTCTTGCATGTTTTGAAATTGTTTTCTATTCAAAATTTTAAAGAAAACATGGGCATAATGTTATTCATTCAACGATGTGTATTACATACAGGATACATAATTTTTGAAGGCAAGAGCAATTTTCTGACTTGCAGCTCTTCACAGATAGAAATCAGTGTTTTTAGAATATTTATCTCACTTATCCTATACAGGTTTTCATATTTATGGTGTGTTTTTAAATGCTGTTTAAAGAGCAAATCATTTCCCCCAAAGAAGCTGCTGTTGTAAATGTGGCTAAACTCTGGCTCTGTAATGTCAGAGAGTGACAGATCTAGACAACAGAAACAGGGGCTCATCCATGCATTGGAGAAAAGTAATTCACTAAGCAAATAAGGATAACACAAGACTTTCTTTTCCAATCTGAATGAACCTTATTTAATACCTATTGACTATTTACTGACTTCTATTTTATGAATGTTTTTGATAATGTTTTGTGTTATGTGTTGTAACTCCACAAAAACGCATTTTGTGTTTGAGAAGAATAAATAATTGAAGTTACATTAGCATTGTTTTTTTCTCATTAATTCATAAATTGTAAATCTTCGTAATTACACGTGATATCATTGACATAAATACAACTAAACACTAAAGAAATTTTTAAAAAGATTCAAGAAACGCACCAGTTAAGGTAATGGGTTATTTTCTTGTTGATGACCAAATATGAGCACCCTGTCTGTTTGTCCACACTGGGTCACTGTTTATGGGCCAATTACGCCCCGATGTGCAAATCCCAATCCCTATTAGTCCCATTGTTGGTGCCCACATCGGGCCAATATGTTTGCCCACAATTGGCCTACGCTAACCCAATGCCTATTTGTTTGCTGGGTGACTACTGTGTTTTTATATTTTATAACGTAAAACATAAAGTTAAGCTCACTCAGTTCTCCGCCCCTGCTGCCTGAGGTAATGTGTTTTGACAACAAGCAGGTGCTCGACAAACACATGCTACTTGCTGGCTGTGTTTTCTATCCCCACCCCGTTTATGTCTCCTCCTACTCTAATCAGTTCTACTTCCGCGTATTGTAAGCCCGTCGTCTCCATAGCAACAACGGACGCGTTGATCTGTAGCAGATCCGAGTGAGGTGAGTCAGTTTATGTTTCTCCCGTTTTAACGTATTAATAAATACATGCCGTTTGTGATTATTGCAATGCTATTATCTACTAAAGAGAACTAAAACATCATTTCAAAATTGCAGTTTGATTTATTAGAACGTTGTCATATATTATATGGAAAGACTAAAGCATGCGTTTTAATATACCCAGCGCCATTCCGTCGTTATAATTCCCTATGTATTGCACCATTTAGAGAACTAGAACCTTTCAAAAAATGGTAACCTGGATTATAGTTGATAAGCATCAATAAAAGTTCACTTTGAATTAGTTGGATATCTTGTAAAACAACGCTTGTACTTTCCTGATGCTGCTAAAGTTACTGTTTGCTACGCCTATTACTTTCATGAACATATGCAAACAATAATCGATTTACATATTATACGTTATTTTCCGTTATATGTTAATAATAATTTGGCTATTAGTACTTCTGTCTCACAGGTTTAGTGGCAGGGGTGTTTGTGCGTCATTGAAAAACTGGGTCCAGAAAATGGAGGAATGAGTTTATTTACGTGTTTAGTCAGTGGTGCAGTTAATTGCTGCCTCATGACTTCAGGAGCCTTCCACACTAGCCCTGTGAAATTCCAGGAAAAGAAAGCCAGTAATTTCCAGAAGCTGCTAGCTCTGACCCTTACTTCCTAACTTCATCCTGTGAAATTCACTTGCCTTCCTAATCATGACTTGGATTTTTCTTCTGATATCCTGGCATAACATTTTTTAAGATTTTTTCTCTTCACCCTGCTTAAACTTTATGTAATGAAATTACCCTCACCTTTCTTTTACTTTATTTTTATTTTCTCTTTTCTGTCTGATTGTATTCTTATCTAGGTTCCTCTGCACCATTTAAAGACTGGTGTTTGCATTCCAATCTGGTATTTTTAAGCATACAATGTGATTTACATTTACATTTATTTGCTTGGCAGGTGCTTTTTTTCAAAGTGACTTAAAACAGAGGCAAAATAATTGAGTACCATTAGGGTTGGGCCTGTTTGTTCAACAAGTGTAATAGGACAGGTAACAGAAGTTGATTACCACAAGTGAAAAGAGGTAATAACAAATAATTTACAATAATAGATCATAATCAATAAGGTTGCAGAGAAGCATCCTCTCAGCAGTATTCTGCCACCAACATGCTTTATGGTGGAGATGGTGTGTTTTAGATGATGTGCAGTGTCTGGCTTATGACAAACATGGTATTTAGTCTGACCAAAAAGCTATATTTTAGTTTCATTAGAGTCTCTCATATGCCTTCTGGCCAACTTTAGCTGAGATGTCATGTGTTTTTCCAAAGAGTTGCTTTCTTTTTCTCACTCATCCATAATGCTGTGACTGTTGAAGCACTCGGACAACAGTTGTTGCATACACAGTCACACTAATCTGAGCTACTGCAGCTTGTAACTCCTTCAAAATAATCACGTTTCTTGGTGACCTCCCTCACTACTTATCTTTTTGCACAATCACACAGGTTTCGTGGGTGGCCTGCCTTAGTCAGATTTATAGCTATCCCATAGTCTTTCTTTTTGTTAATGATTGATTTAACTACACTCCAAGCAATATTCAGTGACTTGAATATTTGCTTGTCTCCATCCCCTGACTTGTGCTTTTTAATCACCTTTTTATGGAGTTGCTTGAAGTGTTCTTTTGTCTTCATTGTATAAGTTAGGCCACGTTACTGCGTTAGCACTAGTTGGACCTTCCAGACACATGTGCTTTTAAATTCTTTGACTACAGAAAGGTAATCTCCATTTAACTTCAGCAAAAGTCCCAAAATCCAGAGACTAGAAATCTGGACCACCTAATAATAACTGCACTTTATGAGAATTCCAGGATTTTGTATGTGATTTGCATGCATACTCATGATTGGTACAAAGCAGTAATCAGTGACACCACAGACACAAAGAAATTATAGAATCATAAACAAAATGATATACACAAATATTTAAAGAAAACAACATAAGCCTCTGCCAGTCAAACCAGTACTCCATTGATAAGCAGTGGAGCAGATGCAACTGAAGTTGTGTAAATTAATGAAAGTATGCTCATTTTGATAAATGAAACACATTCTACATTTGTTAATGAATAAATCAACAAAATTTTCCTGCTCATTTCTTTTATATTCTTCTTTAAATTTGAAGTTAAAAAGTACTGCCCTGATTCCAGGAAATCTGAAAATGTAATTGACCAAATCCTCTCTTCTGACTTGTATTGTATTTGACTTCTAAAGCCAACTGGCTGCACTAGTGATGATTTTTGGTGTTTCATGTTAAACAGGATGAATACTTATGCAATCAATTGTTTTGCGGTTTTTATTTATTATTAATTTAGACCACATTGTGGAGATTCGATTTCATTTTTGACATTAAAATCTTTTTCTGTCGACCAGTGTAAAAAAAGCTGAACTCAATCCCCTTTGATTGAATGTGGAAAATTAAGTTTTCCAAGAGACTGAATATTCTTTATAGGCATTGTACCCCGAAACATTCTCACTTTCCCAAAGATGCTACATACAGTATACATAAATCATAGTCATTGATTTGATTTGAAGTGAACCAGGCAGTGAAGAAAAGGATAACAGATCCTCTTCTTCAAAGGTTTTACTGCAAATCAAGAGATTGACACATTTTTTTTCTCCATTTGTAATTATAGTGGAATCCAGACCTGCATCATGTAGATGTGGTTCTCCGATGCAATAATCCCAGTGATTATGGCGCAGTGAATCAAATCTCCTGTAGAGATTGGAGCCTTTTTACATCAGACACCCATTTTTTAAGAAATACAAGTATTCTCATACTCTCAAAACTGTCTCTTATCAGTTTTGTAGTCCACACTAGACACTTTAATTGAAATTCTCTTGAGTTAAAGGGGCCCCAGTGGCTTAGAAGAATCCACTAATGTGCTTCTTACCAGCACAATCTTTACAACTGGGATCAACAGGTTCTGTAAAATGGAATTTCAGAATAACAAAATTAAAAAAAACAAAGTAAAATGACTACTTATGTGTCAAATTGCTTTACTTTTTCTAGGGAAACGTGTCTTCATCATGTCTTTGTCCAAGAACCTCTCTATCAGCTTGATAAATCTTCGTGACGTATTAGCTTATGTACACTTGTCAGTTTTTTTTTCAGATCATCAAGGCATATAGTAGTACCAGGGATTGTCAGCTGTAATTCTTCCTTTTGATTAGCTTGTTGCAGATATACATTGTAGCCCAGATTCTAATAATATGTATCCATGCTTTATAAGTTTCAAAAGCTCAGGATATTTTTTGGTAGTAATTTTGGAATTAAGTGTAACCAGATACTAGTGACCAGTGAGCCCAGATGATGACAAAATGTGCTCAGCAGTGCGTGTTTTCAGCATTTGTGTTAGAATCAGAGATTTATAAATCATGGGAACATGTTTGGAAACAAATGTCAATGATTAAGAAATGCTTAAGGTGAGCTCTTTTAAAAGATAAGTACATTTTAGAAGCAATATAGAAAATGTTTCTTCATTATTGTTCATTGTGCAAACGTAAGAAGTAGTTTAAAATATCATGTACTGGTAATAAATTTCAACACACTGAAGATTAAAACTGATGTCTAAAAGCAATCCATTAATTTAAAAGATACATGTAAATAAAGATGAACAAAGTCATTAATGGAGGTAAATATCATTTATTGTGAACATTCCTAAAATGTGTCTGTCCTGTTCCAGAATCTGAAAATTCAGAGTTCCAAACCATAGAGAAGCGCTGTAGTTGCTTTTGTTGAATATTCCGTTCTGCCATACTAAAGTTATAGTTCTGCATTGTACTGGCTTGCGTATAATTTACTACATTTTAACCACAGAACAGGACAATAACAGTTTGGCTCAATGAAACAAAACATTTTACAGGTAAGAGAAGACAAGTTTCTGTAAATTTTCTTTCCTTGCATAAGAGCAAATTTTTTCAGATATTTCAAACAGACATGAATCAGAATAATCAGAGTCTTTGCTTACACTTAATAATGTGGTATTTTTTTCATCCATCCATCCATTATCCAACCCGCTATATCCTAACTACATCGGTCATGGGGGTCTGCTGGTGCCAATCCCAGCCAACACAGGGAGCAAGGCAGGAAACAAACCCTGGGCAGGGCACCAGCCCACCGCAGGGTATTTTTTTCTTTAGCCAAAATAATTATGCTAAAATAATTTAACTGTTCACTTGAGAATTCTGAAAAACTAAAGTAGGATTACGTGTACAATCTTTTGATCAAAAGAGGTTCAGCATTTATGGACTATGTCATGCCTGCCAAAGGCAAAGAACATCTGTGAGTATTAATAGATTTAGATGAACCAACTTGTAGTCTGATGTCTGTAGAAGTTAAGAAGGGTCCCATCTTTTAGTTACATTGTTTTACCTTTCTGAAAAATTCTTCATCAAAGCATATTGTTCCTTTACTTAGTATAATTGTCATAATATATGTTTAAGGAAATTAAAGTAATTTTGAGTAATGTAGAGTACATACATTGGACTGTCTTTCAGCTTGAATAAATACATCATTCCTATTTCATCACAAATGTATTTTATTGTTTAGATTAAATGATTACTTTCTTATGTTTTGGTTAGTTAGTGGTGGGTCATTAATAAAGCATAAGGCAACTTATACTTGAGAAGCAAACTGTAAAAGTAGTCAACTTAAGATTTATACTTAACAGTATTATCAGCATTTTTATTTGTTAACTGATCCATTCACTTGAGTAATGGTTTCCAGATAAATATTCATAGTCAAATGAAGGGACAGCATGATTTTCCTTCACTAGCTCTTACATGGCAAAGTAATGAGAAATGTTAAATATCATGTATTTTTTTCACTTACCTTTTTATTTGTCTACATGCAGAACTAGTTAAGGATTAACAATGTCAGATGAAGAGGATGAGGTTTTGGAGGGAGATGTTGAGGATGAAGAAGAGGCGGGAGCCGGTATGGAAAATGAAGGAGAAGGAGAGGAAAAGGGAGAAGAAGATGAAGCACATGAGGAAGAAGAAGAAGAAGAAAAGGTATTATATTTGTCAGATTTTTAATTTGTTTTTGACTTTAAATTTATCTTGCAACATAATCAAAGGGCTACTAATAAATTGTTTTTATTTTAGTAATGATGTCAAACAGCGATGACATAATTCAGTCCATCTGATTGTTTAGGGTATAAGTTACCAGTAAAATGTTAATAAAACAGGTTTATGTTGTTTTTATATATTTTTTTTAATTAAGATAAGAGTTTTAACAAGAATACCAAGCTGTGATGTTGTTATTCAGATATCTAAATATGCTTGAAATTTTACAGTAAACCAAATGTTTTACATTAACTTATACTCCTTTTCACTTGATGTTCATTTTGATCTAACACAGTGTTAGCACAAAATGAGTACTTTTACTGTGGCAAACAGCATACGCTTTACTAACCCATCACAGAGGAAAACAACATAGGGTCATCTACCCATGCTGCTTTTAGGATCGCACTTAACACTGATGATCTATCTTATAAATTGCTAAGTCAAGTTAATTTTGTTGTCATGTGTGCATAGTAAAATGTAAATCTTACTTACATGCTTTCTCAGAAGAGCTGAGAACAATATAATACAAAAAAAAGATTTGAATATATATATATATATATGATATTATTTTAGCTTAAATAAATGCAATTTATTGAAAATTAAGAAATCCATTCTGTGTTGCCATAGCAAAAGGATCATAGAACTATGCAAATATGCCAGTCAAGGATATGGTGAGCCCCATTTCACTCCAGTCATCTATATAAAGATTTATCCTCTGAACGTTTTATAAAAAGTGTGTGCCACTGGTGTTTTCCATCTGTTCAAGGATCAAGTGTTTACTTTGGTAGCACTAGACATTTTAAAGTTAAGTTCAGGTACTTCACAGTAATTCATACAACTTGTTAGACATTTCTGATTTAATTAATTGCTGTTCCAGTACACCGAGCAGCACGGTGGCGCAGTGGTAGCACTGCTGCCTCTCAGTAAGGAGACCTGGGTTTGCTTCCCGGGTCCTCCCTGCATGGAGTTTGCATGTTCTCCCCGTGTCTGCATGGGTTACCTCCGGGTGCTCCAGTTTCCTCCCACAGTCCAAATTGTCCCTAGTGTGTGCTTGATGTTTGTGTGGGTGCCCTACAGTTCCTGCCTTATGCCCTGTGCTGGCTGGAATTGGCTCCAGCAGACCCCCGTGACCCTGTGTTAGGATATAGCGAGATGGAAGATGACCGACTGACTGATTGTTCCAGTACACATTCTCTCATTTTTTATTCTGTTGACAACAGTGACCAGACAGCAACTTTCTGCACAGATAATGTTTGTTGACCATTTTGCCTTATGTGTTTGTTTTTTGTTTTTTCAGTATGTCATAGTACTCAGCCTCCCAAATGACATCTTTATCAAATGACATCGTTTAGGTCATTTTGTAAATTCATGAGATTCTTTCACTTTAAATGAGTTCCACAAACCTAAAAGCCACTTCTTCATGTTTGCACTTTGTCTTGTTACCAACAGTGTCATACTCTAAGGACTTTGTTGGGTATGGGCAAAGATTTTCACTTACATTACCTGTGAACACTATTTACTCTTATACAATTATCTATTCATACTGAATAATCTGAGTATTTACAGTATTCTGTAATACTGAAGTATTACAGAACACTCTATTTACACACAATTTATTCCTTTAAGCATTTACAATATTTAAATGACTAGAAGTTATAAAAATTGTGAAGTCAACTTAACTATATTTTTTTAAGTGTAAATTATTAAAAATCATTTTATAAAATCAAGCTTGATTTTAAATTGCTACCAATCACAACTTAGCTTGTAAATGCAGCGTCACATTCTGGAGTTGCAAAAGTGACTACTGGCCATTTATATCAAATAATGTTTTTTCTTCCATCAATTCATTCATGGTCATAGTTACCTAATCCACTAGAACCGGTCTCAACAGTATCAAGTACCACTGCAAGTACAAGGCAGAAATCAAAAGCAAACACAAAAAAGTTAGTTCTTAAAAAAAAAACAAAAATGAGGCAAGAAACTAAAAAAAAGAAAACATTGCAGCACCATCAAAAGCTGCAGCGTCTTTACAAAAAGCAGTTGACATACTGCAAGGATGAGATAATACTTAGACTTACCATACATGGTGGATCTCTACATCATAATCCAGTGGCACAGTTCACATTATTTGTCATGATTTGCACACAAGTGTGTATTTGAGTTTGCACATTTTACAGAAAGTAGCACTTGTGATTGCAAACAAAAACACTGTGAGTTTTCAAAGTATTGAAATTGATGCAAATTTTGTCAACTTGACGGTGGACTTAATTTCTCCTAAACCAGCATTTCTGAGGTCATTCTGTGATTCAATGACTTAAGCTTAGATTAGCTTTACTTCTCTGTGTTTTACAAACAATGTTACTAAAACGTGAATGCCAAATTGTGCATGAATAACTTCTGCAGTGGGTGGGCAAAAGAGAAACTGATTGGGTCACTTTGATTTCTGGTGTTGGTATTCTGGAATTTGAAAATGCATAGTATTAGGTGGGATGATAATACATTTATTAATTTTAAAACGAAAGGATCACATTAATAAAAATAAATATTTTTAAGTAAAGAAAACAAATATTTAATGTCAGAATTGTTCATAATGTGTACTTGCCATCATCTTTTCAATAGAGGTTTTCATTTTGATTCATTCTCTATTTCCACTTATTTCTTGATGTGTTCCTTTAAATAGATAGTGTGCCCCTTGTCGTCTGAAATAATCACAGAAGGACTATCATTATTATGCAAGACTAGCACCGGCTTGGGACATGCCTATGTTAGGCTGGAACTCAGTGACAAGTAAGCAAATAAAAAAAAAAGTAGGACATTAATTCCTAATAATACTAAATATGCATTTTAAAAGTGTGTCTCAAAATCTTTGCATACATTTCAATGTTTTGAGTGTTGATTATTTATTTCAGGGGGCTGACTGACATTCTTTTGGTCAGTAAGTTCATTCACCTGAGATTTATTGATATTTCTTCAAACTTTCTCAATGACCTTTCCCCATTGGCATCCTTAACACACCTCCTCTGGATAAAAGCAGATGTTAATCGATTAACTGAGTTACAAGATCAGAAACTAGAAGAGCTCCCATATCTCCAGTGGCTTAATTTATCATCCAATCACATAAAAGTCACAAATGCCTTAAGTACCCCAGCGCTGGAGGTGTTAAATCTATCTGGTAAGTTCAAACTTGCTGTAATATATTTTGTAAAACAGAAAGTATATGTTGCAGCGTTTGTATGTTTATGATACCCCTCTATGCCCTCCATGAGTATGATCTCCAGTTGAATGATTGCAAGGGACGTCAGGGAAGTTGCTGCAAAGGCAGTGTCATTGAAAAGGATGGATAGGTCAAGTTTAAATGCTTTAGACAGAGTACTGTGTTGGTTTGGGAAGCATAGTCCTTAGTAGCTTGTGTATTTAGTGTACGGCTGAACATTAAAATGTTTTTGAAGGGGCCTAATCTCAATGAATTAAATGAATACAGACACATTCAGTCTAACATACACAGTGTGCATGATCCAATTTTGATATTTTATTGTCTTTTTTATAAAGATATATAAAATATATACTAATCTTGTATGCCACCTTAGATAAAGACATTTCCCAAATTTATAATTGTAATAATAATATACAAATATAAAAATATATATTAACTCCTTCCAGGTAATCAGCTAAAGATCATTAGTGGTTTAGATTATGGACGGCTATCTAGTCTTGTTACTCTGGAATTAAGAGGAAACCAGTTGGAGACTACAGATGGAATCTACTTACCAAACCTTCGTAAACTGTACTTGGTATGTATTTATATTAGAATTTGTGGAAATTCAATAATTTCTACTTCTCTTGTCTACGTTGTTTGAGGATATTGCAGCCTGGTGATTTCTTTCTTTTGCAAGAGGAGTTCTTTCTGTTTCCTAGTTTTCTTTTAACTTTATCCATAACAGTATAATTTACAATGTTGTTATCCATCTATCAAAATGTGTTTTAATAATATAGGCACAAAATATGATCAAACATCTAAAAGGACTTGATCACCTTGAGAAATTAACAACTTTGCACCTTCGTGACAACCAAATTGAGTCTCTTGAAGGCATTGGCGAGGGAATGAAGTCTCTTCAGTATCTCAATTTAAGGTATGTGAAGTAGGTTTTATTAGGTTGCCTCTGGCTTTCCTTTGTATCTTAAAGCCATACAGCACTTGTTAATAGGTGACTTTAGAACAGTGTTTCCCAAACTCGGTCCTGGGGACCCCCTGTGGCTGCAGGTTTTTGTTCCAACCAGCTTCTGTTTTTAATTGAACTCCTGGGCTAATTAAGTGATGTCTTATTTACTAAGTTCTGTGTTTTGGGAACAATATAGAAATTAGATAACTAAGTTTGCTAAAAAAAATATTAAAATGTACCAAGCAGTTATATAGGAATAATGTATTTTTTTTCTTTTTAACAGTATTTTCATCTTGATTTTCATTCTACTTTTCTAGATGTTCTAATTGTTTAATTAATCCATTATTTACTAATTAGTGGGTCTGACTCTAAAGTAGTTGCAGCCTTTGATTATTCAGTGTTGTTTGCCTGGGTGTCTGCTCTGCTTGTTTTTGTCATTATTAAGATACAACGAAGGGGGAAAAACTGCACAGAGAAAGGGCAAAGTATAATGAAATCAACAAAAGAGAGTTAAGCATTTAAATCTATAGCAAAAGCAGAAATATTTATAAAATATTTGTCTTATAAATGTAAAGCTCATGCTGCTATACCAGCTAATTAAATGAGATCAGTGTTATCAGGTGTTGTCACTCATTAGGAATCTGGTTGGAACAAAAACCTGCAGCCACGGGGGCTCCCCAGGACCGAGTTTGGGAAACACTGCTTTAGAACGATAGAATGTGATATTTGGGGTACGTAAATGTTCACTTTGGTATGATCTGGCATACCACTTAGGTCTTGCTTCTGCATTGCATCCAATACTCTGGAGTAGTGTCTGCTCCCTGAAACAATCTGGATATATTGGTTAAAAAAATGAAAAGATGGGACACATGGACAATGAAGTAGCTTTTGTAGCTATCTATCATTATGTGCCATTTGCCCTGGTGTCTACTCTGTTCTTTGTTAATTGTCATTATTAGGATTAAGATAGCAAAGGCAGATTAATATGAAATTACAAAAGAGAGGTAAGAAGTTAAAACTGTAGCAAAATTCTTATAAATATAACGCTGAGTATTAATAACAAAAAAAGATCAGTGAATTAAACAATGAGATTAATTAGAGAAAATTAATTTTCACTGATTGTGAAAATTGTAGAAAAAAAAATCCTGCAACTGTAAGAGTGTCCCAGGACTGAACCTGGAGAGCACTTCTCCATAAATATCAAGTCACCTCCTGCTCCAAATGTTAATCACTCAGGTAGACCCACACTAAATTAAGCGTCCTTTTGTCTCTTTGTAGCTCTTACTGTATAATTCTACAATCAGTCAAGTAGCTTGTCTTTTGACCTTTTCTAGTGCTATTATGTATTTTGTATGCATTATGGATACCAAAAACTATGCATGATACTCCAGATTAGGTCTCACAAATGTGAAATACAGATTAATCATAGCATTTATTGACTTGTAATTGCCAAAGTTTGTTATGTAACCTAACATCCTATTAGTCCTTATGCAATTCTGCATACTAACACAATGATGACTCCACTCAGACTCTTAAGTCCCTATCGTAAAGTGTACTTTCAAGCTTCAGATCCCCTTTCTGTAATTATATCTAGTATTTTTATTTCCTATTGTACATATATAATCTTACATTAATTTAAAATAATCTTTATCTACCACATATGCACCTAACTGTGATTTTGTCCAGACTCTTATGTAATAATTTTCCTACTTCTATGATATTCTTTTGAACCACTCATTTAGTGTTATTTACAAACTTAACTAGCTTGTTAGTTACTTTCTTGTCTGAATTAAACAGCGGACCACTCCTTGCACCAATCCCTGTAACACTATTCTATTAACATCACAAGATTCAGAAGGCATGTCTTATGTCATAACTCATTGCTTTCCATGATTAAGTCCATTTTACACCCATCTGCACATGCTACTTTGAATTTCCACTTTTGTCCCTTCATGCAGTACTATATCACAACATTTGGAAAATCTAAATTCATAATTTTATATGTCTCCTTCTGATCAATTTTTTTAGCTTTTAAATAATATTCTGGAATACATGTAAAAATAACTGTCTAAATCTATGTTGACTGTTTATTAATATGCCTGTACTTGGTATGTGTGAGTAATGTTTTGAAAAATTGTTTCCATTAGATTTCTAACTGTATTTGTGAAATTCCATTAATTATTTACCCATCACCAATTTATCCACCCATTCACCTATTCATGCATTTTTTTTCAACCATTTATTTCTACTGCTAGGTCACAGAACCCTACACCAATACCAGCAGCATTGGGTAGAAGTCAGTAAACAACAGCCCTGGATGAGCATTCACTCGTTTAGAGAGACAGTTATTCACACACATATTGGCCCAATTTAGAGCTACCAATTAACTTAACATGCACATATTTGGCATTTTAAAGTGGGGGTGGAAGGTCACGTGGATTCAGAGAGAACATCACAGTTCTGACTGGGCAGGAAATTACACACTGGTGTCTGGAAATGTTAAACAGTAGCATTAACCACTGAACCACCATGCAATCTTAAGTCAGTCAGTCAAGCTTAAACTATATAATAGTTTTTATTGTAAGCAGTATAGCACTTTACTGGCACATAGAAATAT
>JANRMT010062804.1:24453175-24481431 GCA_026402145.1 Polypterus bichir lapradei
TATATATACAGTATATATACTGTATGTTGTTCATAATAATCAGTATATCTGTCAAAAACATAAACATATTTTTCTTAGTAATTTTTGTATGCTCAAGCTAATTAAAATTTTTATTTTATTTTTTTAATATCTATTTTATTTTTGGGACAGCACAATTTTCCCAAGAACATTTATAATTTATTTTCTAGTATATACTGAACTGGATTTTACATTTTCATAGCAGCCTGTCAGGTTTGCTAATACTTTCCCCTATTTCTTTGAATTGTTTTCTCATTGGTTGTCTTGTTTGGATTTTGGTTGTGGGTATCTTTTCATACATTTCTTCAAAACATCATCTGTTCATTTTTTTTATTAATCAATTCTTTTCATTAGTGATTATCTATTATACAGTTTGGCATTAACCTGTTATGTTTCATTTTTACCAGCTATATTACAGTATTGCACAATAACTAAGAAACATTTACTGAAACATGTCACCCTTTTCTTAGAACTCGAAACACTAAACCACATCTCCAGACCACTTATACAAAACCTCTGACTGGCCAGGCAAAGTAAAACAATGCACTCAAAACCACTTTGTCTTTGCTTGAAACCAAACACAGGTTTCCGATTACACACAAAGCTAGTCAACATACAAGGCACATCTGAGCATTTACAACACACTGCATTAAAAAATCGAAAACACTGCCAGTCAAAAGTGTTTATGGTATTCGAAAAAACTGTTTAGATTAGATAAACTTTGTTAAACCCGTGTTGATAAGGTATTTTGGAGTTACTGCATAGGAAAGCAACAGCATCAAAAGACTAGAATAAAGAATAATATGTTATATAGCAATGACAATATTTACAACTCAAAACAAAATACTGTATAAGCAATATATAGTGTTTCTAGTTTTCTTCACTCTAAAAATGTTATTTTAAAAGCCAAAGGAAAAAGAGAAATTATCCAGATGAAAAGCACATTACAGTGAAATGTTGTACAACAGTAAAATATTGTAAAGTCAAAGTTATGGAAAAATACTCATTCTGCCTCAGCATCATGTCATGACTTCATTTACATCACAGGCAATGCTTTCCCTTGCAAGAAAAAGTGTGAAAGAATATCCAAGCATGCTGAATTTAACCTTGACATTACTCCACACCAACAGGCCGTAGGCCAAGATTTTTCTGGGCATCTGGGATTCTGTCATGCACTTTCTACTGCCATACCAAAAAAAGTTCTCCTATGGGATTTAGGAAGAGGAAGTATGGTAGAAGGAAAACAATTACAAAATGTTGTGGTTATTGTTGAACCGCTCACATATCTGTCCAATACATGACTAGAAACATATAAATAATTTTGAATCTAAATTTCTAAATGACGACAACTATGTGTGCTAGTTGGGTTCAACTTTTGTGTTTTCAACTTGCATCAGAGGGTAAAAAGACTGCAAACATAATTGTGCATTGTGAATACTGATGTGTTTATCCAGGATGTATGAGCTCTGCAAATTTTAGTAGGTGAACATTGTTGAATTTTGCCAAAAGACTGTTTGACTCATTAACTAAGTTTTGGCCTTTGACATTTTTGTCCTAAGAATCAGTTTTATTGTGTTAGCAATTCAGAAAAAAATGTAATTGGTTGAAATATAGCAGCCTGAGTAGCTTTTCCATATTAGGAAACAACCTATTAAAACATAGCACTTAATAAATTAACAGGATAACAATACTATATGAAACAAAACATGAACAAAAGCAAGAGGGGGATGCTACAGCAAAGTCAAAAGCACGGTGCATTGAGAGTGCAAAGATAAGTTAACAACAAGAAATGGTCTTAGTTTAATTATAAGAATACTGAAATGAAGAGATGAATCTTTATCACAGCATTGTATAAAAAAAAATATTTTTTTCATTTTTTTTTCAGAGGAAATCTTGTGCCCGGTTTCCATTTTATTCCCTGTCTTGCTCCATTGTCTGGCACTTTACGAGCACTTGTTCTGTCAGACAATCCACTTTGTGAACTTGATGACTATCGTTTAAGAATTCTCTGCTTCCTACCACTACTAGAAAGAATGGATAAAGATCCTGTCAGCTTTGAAGAGAAAGCAGAAGCAAAAGAGAGACTGAGAGTAAGTTTTTGTAAAAGTAATGAAGTCAATGATCTTGTAAAATAAAATTGCAAAGAAACACTGAAGCCCATTTTAAAGTTAGACTCAAAGATATTCAAAGCCCACAATGCAATATGGTTTATATTGCTTTTCAATCAATTTCATTAAAAATAATTTAATTATATGCAGTAATAACCAGAGGAGTATCACTAAACTAACACAAGAAATAATATCTTTGAGCAACAACATTGTTTTAAAATATTTCTATAGTATTAATGGGCATTTTGCTTTATCAGTAAACAATCACTTTTTAACATATAACAATACAGCAATGATATTGTTGATCATATAGTGAATTTTCCTTTAGACAAACTGTATATATGTTTTTTTTTCAGGAATTTGAAGAAGCAGCCGTTTCTGAACAGGAAAATGAAAATTAACAATTCTTGTATTTGTAGTAATATTGACTAGGACTGTTCAGATTTTCATCCTACTCTATGTACACTATACTGAAGATGATTAAGACTAATGAGTACAGCTTGCATATTAAAACAATGGACTTTGACTAATACTAGCCCAGACACACGTGAGGAAGTAAAAGTCACTATCAATTACTGAGTATATAAAGAACATTGGACCAAACCAAAAACAGAAATGGAATATGGAGGCTTATCATAAATACTATCCAAGAGTATCACTGGGTCCAAGAATCCTAAAAGTCAGCAGGTGGTGTTGCTAGCTGCCTATTCACTGGTTTACTGTTCCTTGCATACATTATTCTTAATACTATATGCAGTATAATATATGGATCTTCTAAAAGAACAGATGCTCCTCTGACCACAACACTGCTATTTGTATTAGGACATTAGCTGAAGAAATACAATAAAAATAAATTTTTATGTTTTATAACTGGTTCATAAATGGTTTGAATTATTTATAGTCTGTTTGTAATAATTAATCTCAAGGAAGCCATTTATAATCTACTAAAATAGCCCATAGCTTGTGCAATATATGGCATCACATTTCTGTTATTGCCATATGTATGAATACATAATGCTCTTGGTAATCACATGCATTATATTATTGTCTTTTAAAATATTCATAATTTAAAAATTCAAGGCATTAGCGAATATAAGTGCACAGTTTTAAATATTTGCAATACATGCAATGAGGTCACAAAGTTTAACTTTTGTGGGAATAACTTCCTAACTTTTATTAATTACAGTATGATCCTTCACATGTCTAAGTTACATCAGTTTCATACTTACATATCTCATTAGAACAGATGGCAATAATACAATACTAACAAATACCCACATGCGTAAAAAATTATAAATAGCAAGCAACATAGATATACTGTATATGTATATACAGTAGGTTATATTCCATTAGAATAAAGTGCTAGGGTGGAAAAAATAATTAGTGATTTTCTTATAA
This sequence comes from Polypterus bichir lapradei, assembly GCA_026402145.1. Lineage (NCBI taxonomy): Eukaryota > Metazoa > Chordata > Cladistia > Polypteriformes > Polypteridae > Polypterus > Polypterus bichir. The sequence goes on from JANRMT010062804.1 coordinate 24,456,700, forward strand.
TTAAATTGGAACATAGCACAGTCTTTTGGCATGTACAGATTATGGCAAAGTCTTAGTTCTAAACATTTTATTTTTAAGTGCCAATAGCATTCAGTCAGTATTATTGGACTTCAAGTTCCAGGGGGAGGAAGGTTGGGGGTTCCCTTCAGTGTCCAGAACACGTGCCACGTGAGTTACATAAATGGCGCCCTTCTGTGTCGAGAACGGACACCCCTTAACTTTCATAAACAGCGCCCCTCAGGTGATGTCACCTAATGAATCCACATGCTCTTTCTGGCTGTCTTTTGTTCTTTAGTGAGTAAACCTTTTTTTTAACCTGAAAAAGTTTTACATAAAAAGATCATGATTAAATGTTTGAGGAAATGAAGGTCACATTAAATATAAATATTAAATATCTAAATGTATATGTATTCAAATAAAAATTCAAACGCAACTTTATTTAATTTTTAAAGATGACGTTGTTCAGGTGTTCATAGGATAAAAATCTCAGTGAATTTATGAAAGAACTGGTTGAGTAGCATAAACATGAGGGAAGCTCAGCTGTCAGCACTTTTGCTGAAGGACAAGCCAAAAATTAATCCTCAATCTAATCAAAGTATGTGTGTGTACTGTATAACCGGTGTCTTCATAATGTTCGGGACAAAGACTAATTTTTCCTTAATTTACCCCTCTGCTCCACAAGTTATAATCAAACAATTCAGACATGATCAAAGTGTACATTGTAGAATTACATTTAAGGGTATTTGCATATATTTTGGTCACAGCATGTAGAAATGAGAACACTTTTTACACATTATCTCGCCATTTTAGGGCACCATAATGTTTGGGACATAGCATGGGTAAAAACTGTATATTAAAGCAGTTATATTTAGTACTTTTTTGCATTCACCTTGTTTGCAATGACTGCTTGAAGTCTGTGAGTATCTTCTCTGTTGATTCTCTGCCAAGCTTCTAATGTAGCCATGTTTACCTCCTACTTGTTTTGGGCTTGTACCCTTAAGTTTCCTCTTCAGCATATGAGAATCATGTTCAAATGGATTTAAATCGAGTAACTGGCTTGTCCATTCAATAATTTTCCCATATTTTAGCTTTGTAAAACTCCTGTGTTTCCTTAGCAGTATGTTTGGGATCATTATCTTGTTGTTGGATAAAGTGATGTCCAATGAGTTTGGAGGCATTTACTAGAACTTGAGCAGTTAAGATGTTTCTATACACCTCAGAATTCATTGTGCACCTGCTGTCAATAGTTACATCATCAATGAAGATAAGTATGCCCCTGCCTGTGGCAGTCATACATGCTGAAAGCAACCAACCCCCACCATGTTTAACAGATGAGGTGGTATGCTTTGGATCTTGGGCAGTTCCTTTTCTCCACTACAGTTTGCTCTTCCCATCACTCTGATCTATGTCTAGTCTGTCCACAAGATCTTTTTCCATAATTCTGCAGGCTCTTTTCAGTACTTTCTTGCAAACTGTAATCTGGCCATCCTGTTTTTGTGATAATCAAGTGGTGTGCATCTTGCAGTGTGACCTCTGTATTTCAGTGGATAATAGTCTCTGACACACCTCTGCATCCGTAACACTGTTTCTGATCTGTCAGACAGGATTTGGGCTTTTTCTTTAGCATAGTGAGGATTCTTATATTGTCAGCAGTGGAGGTCTTCCTTGACCTACCAGTCTCTTTGTAATTACTGAGCTCACCAGTGCATTCTTTGCTCTTAATGATATGACAGTTGATTTAGGTATCCCTAAGGTTTTACCAATGTCTGTAATGCTTTTATTCTTGTTATTCTGCCTCATAATTGCTTCTTTCACTTCTTTGGCATAGCTTTTGTCCTTATGCTGAACAATGGTAGGTAGAAACAAGCCAAGGTGTCTTATGCCTGCAATAATGAAACAATGAAACACACATAATTAATCACAACGCATTTGATTCCAATTGTCCCAAAATTATGGTGCCTTGAAATGGATGCCATTTTTACATAGTGTGACCAAAATGTATCAAATACCCTTAAACTGAAGTATGCAATGCACACTTTAATCATGTCTGAATTGTTTGATTTGTAATTTGAAACTCTGCAGCATAGCGGTAAATCAAGGAAAAATCTGTGTTTGTCCCCTGCATTACGGGGGGCACTGTATATACATCTACTTCTGGGTGCCACATTATCCAGCAGCCTTTACAGAAGCCATCTTCCATCCATCCATCCATTATCCAACCCGCTATATCCTAACTACAGGGTCACGGGGGTCTGCTGAAGCCAATCCCGGCCCACACAGGGCACAAAGCAGGAAACATACCCTGGGCAGGGCGCCAGCCCACCACAGGGTACACACACACACACTGCGCCACCGTGCTGCCCGAAGCCATCTTTCTCTTTTAAAAATTTATTTAGAATTATTAATGATTTTAATGTAATTCTTCTTCTTCTTTCGGCTGCTCCCGTTAGCGGTTGCCATAGCGGACCATCCTCTTCCATATCTTTCTGTCCTCTACATCTTGTTCTGTTACAGCCATCACCTGCATGTCCTCTCTCACCACATCCGTAAACCTTCTCTTAGGCCTTTCTCTTTTCCTCTTGCCTGGCAGCTCTATCCTTAGCATCCTTCTTCCAATATATTCAGCATCTCTCCTCTGCACATGTCCAAACCAACGCAATCTCGCCTCTCTGACTTTGTCTCCCAACTGTCCAACTTGAACTGACCTTCTAATGTACTCATTTCTAATCTTATCCATCCTTGTCACAGCCAATGCAAACCTTAACATCTTTAGCTCTGCTATGTCCAGAGTTTTAATGATGATTTAAATTATTTTAATGTAATTATGAAATGTTATTAAATAATGTTAAGATTTGGTGTCTGGCTTTTTACCATACATTTTTGAATTAATTTTTAATCTAAACTAAAGAGATGCTGCTATCAACGCAGACCAATGCGGACTTGAGAAATGTCACATGGTGAGTGTACAATCATGGTGAAAAGTTTTTAGAATGACACATGTATTGGTTTTCACAAAGTTTGCTGCTTAGTGTTTTTAGATCTTTTTGTCAGATGTTTCTATGGTATACTGAAGTATAATTACAAGCATTTCATAAGTTTCAAAGGCTTTTATTGACAATTACATTGAGTTTATGCAAAGAGTCAATATTTGCAGTGTTGGCCCTTCTTTTTCAAGACCTCTGCAATTCACCCTGGCAGGCTATCAATCAACTTCTGGGCCAAATCCTGACGGATGGCAGCCCATTCTTGCATATTCAATGCTTGGAGTTTGTCAGAATTTGTGGGTTTTTGTTTGTCCACCCACCTCTTGAGGACTGACCACAAGTTCTCAATGGGATTAAGGTCTGGTGAGTTTCCTGGCCATGGACCCAAAATTTCGATGTTTTGTTCCCCGAGCTGCTTAGTTATCACTTTTGTCTTATGGCACATTGCTCCATCATGCTGGAAAAGGCATTGTCTATCACCAGACTGTTCTTAGATGGTTGGGAGAAGTTGCTGTCGGAGGATATTGATTCATGGCTGTGTTTCTAGGCAAAATTTTGAGTGAGCACACTCCCGTGGCAATGAAGCAACCTCACACATGAATGGTCTAAGGATGCTTTACTGTTGGCACCCTATAATCCTGAGGATAAATACAACTGGAAAAAGTCAAATTAAACTCTACGAGGTTGTACCTACCAAATTTAGAGAAACCTCACTGATGACAGCATTTAAATCAAGCTTGAAGACTAATTCACAGGTCTGAAAAATTAAATTAATAAAAAATAGTTTTAATTCTGAATAGTTGTTTTTATTTGCATTCACAAACACAATAAAAAATGTAATAAAAATATTTCAACCACATAAGAATTAATTACAAATCTGAAAACATTGATAAATATTCATTGAGTTACATTTAACATCTATAGTTTTTGTCACTTCTTAAGTTTTTTTGATCCAAAATTTCAGTCAGTTTCAGTCAAAAATTTCTTTTTCTGGTGCATATCTATGAATCATCCAGCAGTAGTCCACCATCACACTGACATCCACATGTTCCTGGTACAGTATCTCCTTTCTACGTCTCTGATACCCTGACAGAGTTTTTCAGTTCGTTATTCACTCACCGCTCCACGATTTTCAAGAAATATTACAGATGCAAATCCAAGAAAGTTAACTTTGAGACTCATTTTGCAATCCAATTCTGTAAACATAACCATCTTTTCATATTTTGTTTATAATTTGTATCTTTATTTGCATAAAAACAAATTGCTTCTTTGAATGATACCTTAGCCTCTTGTTCCAGGTTGTTCATCATAACATCAAATTCTGCATCAGAAATCAGTTTGTTAATATCAGGTCCAGCAAAAATGCCCTCTTTCAATTTAGCCTCGGGAAAACCTAGAAATGTTCAGCACAAACACATAAAACAGGCTCCTTTTGCTGAAAGAGCTTTGACAAAATGCTTTCTTAAACCCAACAAGATGATGCAATGAGAAGCACTATATTTGGATCCACCAAGCTACAGTAGACCTAATGATGTTTCTGGCATCAAGCTGTAGCTTTTTTTCTGAGCAGACAATTCCTTCTTATCAACCAAAAATCTAGAATCAACACATTATATAAAAGTTGTAAATTGATGTGCATGTCATTAGGTGAAATAAGTATTTGATCTCCTACAACCCAGCCAAAATTCTTTCTCCCATATATTGGCAAATTACAATCAATCAATTGATCAATCAATTACAGACACTCCTGATATCATCTCGTTATGTGTACAGAAGCTTGGCAACTCAAAGCTTCAGCTCCCTCCACAGATTTTCTGTAGGATTGAGGTCTGGAGACTGGCTAGGCCACTCCATGACCTTAATGTGCTTGTTTTTTAGCCACTCCTTTGTTGCCTTGGTGGTATATTTTAAATCATTGTCATGGTAGAAGACCCATCTTCTGGCTGAGGGAATGAGGTTGTCGTCCAAGATTTTACGGTACATGGCTCTGTTCATTGGCCCCTCAATACGGTGAAGTCATCCTGTACCCTTAGTAGATAAACAGCCCCAAGGCATAATGTTTCCACCTCCGTGCTTGACTGTGGAGATGGTGTTCTTTGGGTCATACACAGCATTTCTCGTCCTCCAAACACGGTGGGTCGAGTTAAAGCCAAAGAGCTTGATTTTGATTTCATCAGACCACAGCACTTTCTCCCAAGCCTTCTCTGAATTATTTAGATGTTCACTGGCAAATTTAAGAAGGGCCTGTACATGTGCCTTCTTGAGCTGGGGGACCTTGTGGGTGCTGCAAGATTTCAATCTTGGTGACTGTGGTCCCAACTGCCTTCAAATCATTAACAAGCTCCTCCTGTGTAGGTCTGGGTTGATCCCCCACCTTTCTCATGATCATCCTCACCACATGAGGCAAGATCTTGCATAGATCTCCAGACCCAAAGGCGACTTATGGTCGTTTTATTTAATCGCACCAACAGTTGTCACCTTCTCACCAAGCTTCTTGCTGATGGTCTTATAGCCCATTCCAGCCTTGAGCAGGTCTACAATCTTGTCCTTGACGTCCTTTGACAGCTCTTTGGTCTTTCCCATGGTGGTGGAAAGGTTGGAATGGAAGAAATTGATTCTTTGGACAGGTGTGCTTTATACATAACAGGAGCATCTGTAATTGATTCATCGATTGATTGATTGTAATCTGTATGCCACATGGGCACACAGCCAATCTGTGGGAGCTAGAATTCTAGCTGGGTTGTAGAAGATCAAATACTTATTTCTCTTAATGACATGCAAATCAATTTATAACTTTTATGTAATGTATTTGTTCTGGATTTTTGGTTGATATTCTGTATCTCTCCATTAAAATTAAACTACCATAAAAATTAGTATATATATATATATATATATATATATATATAGAGATAGATAGATAGATACATACATATACACACTAGGGGGCTCTGCCTCCTGCTGGCTTCGCTCACCAACCCCCGTGTGGGCGCTACACTCTAGCCACTTCGTGGCTCTGCCACTCACGTATGGGGAAGCAGATGTACAATTTAAACCGATTGTTATTTTCATGGGAATTGTTACATATGCATAATAGACCTAACTATTTTACATTACAACGAGTAATTAACCATAGTAAAAAATAGTAAAATGTATCTCGGCTTCAACAAGACATCTTGCCAACCTGAATAGAGGGTGGATTATTGGAGCTTGATTGTCAGGAATTTTAGTGATAAAGATTGCTGAATCAGTGGATGCTTCAAGAGGAGAAGTATCTAAGGATATGGGATATTTTTCATTGTTAGTATCTATGATGTACAGTACATAATTATAATTAGTAAAACTAGTGCTATAGTGGTAACCTGATCTGTGAAATACTGTATGTCATCTCATTTGCTAACCTGCATAATCCAGAATAGGGCCATTGGGTAGTGGGACTGGAGCCTATCCCAGTTCGCATAAGGCACAAAGTAGGAATAAGCCCTGGACAGGGTACCAGTCCATCACAGGACAAACACACACATACTAGGGCCATTTTGGCACCGCCAATTCACCTAACCTGCATATCTTTGGACAGCAGGAGGAAACTGGAGCACCTGGAGGAAAACGACACAGACATGGGAAGAACTTTCTTACTCCACTAAGGGAGGACCCCAGATACAAACCCAGGTCTTCATACTGCAAGGAAGCAACGTTATCACTGTATCATGCCACCTGCCATGAAATATGGAAAAGTGTAATACTTAAATGTGATAAAAAGTAACCTGTATTTCCTTTGTCCAACATTTATATATTTACTTCCCTTTACTGTATGTGTATTACATTTCCAATTTGAAGTTTTATCCAAATAAACCAAAGAGGCATGCAATCAAATTCTAACTTAATATAAAAATAACATTGCCACTTATTTCAAAATATTCTCAAGGACATTGCTGTAAAAATCAATGCCATGAATGTAAAGCGCAAGACCTATTAAAAACATTATTAAGAAGAAAATATAAACTATGCAACTTTCATATGCAATAAGTTTATTTATTATATGGGTAGTTAATCTCTGTTTAGCCAAATTTATCTTTACATTTTATTTGACTTCGTTGTGACTTACTTATATTTTAAAATAATGAGGTGCCTTAATTGCTGGTAAATATTGAAACTACCTGGGCAAAAATAGACATTTAGCAGTTTTATATGCAAAATAATCATGATTTATGTAAGTGATAAAGCAATGAAAATAATTAAAAATGCTTAAGTAAATGATGGACATATTTCTCCGCAAGTATAGTACCTGAAATATTCTGCAATTAACAGTTTATTATACTTAGGGCTGTCCATGCAGTATTAATGTTGAACAGAATCACATATTTTTCTTTGATGAAGACCATGGAGTGTGTATTGTATTTTGATATTACCTTTTTTTGGTAGACAAAGGCTGATTGTTACTTCTGTGTGCTAGTTTAATTTTTATTGCAGCTTTTGCTCCTAAAATTTCATATTTATTACTACAATTGGGCCACGGTTTCCTTTTTACAACCTTTTTCCTTTTAAGAAGAGTTTATTTTTTTCTTTTTTTACTTGTACAGGAGTAATGCTGAGCTTGTGGGCTAAAGTGACATGTGTTTATTTGCACTACCATAGCACAAAATGTGTGCAACCTCATGCAATTGCCTTTGTTTGGGCCTCCACCTCAAAAAAAAAAAACCTTTGCCTACCCACCTGCCTCTCTGTTTCTATACAAATAAACAGTAATTTAGAGACCATATTAAATTAAACCTGTTCTGTGCATGGTCAGTTTGTTACAGTTTGGGGGAATACTGCTGTGGCATGAACAAAGTGTAGTGGGAAGCAGATTGCTCTGAAGATGGTCAGGACTGGATGCCTGATTGACAGTGATATAACACACAAGTACACAGAGGACTGTATTACAAAAGTTTCCAGAAGGTACACACTAATTTTGCAAGTCTGAGAAGATTCAATAATACTGGCAAAGACTTTTCAATAGCAGCACTGTACAAAAGATAAAGGCTGGTCCTTGGTGGATCACAGAAAAATAGTGTGGCAATGGGAAAGACAATCAGCGATCCTAACCTTGCTACTACAGTTGTTGGCAGAACAGCCTGAAAATAACACACTTTGTCATGTATGATGTATTTCCTGTGGCACAGAACAACAGGAAAGTGTGATTATAGACATTAAACTTCACAAGGTACAAAGGGACAATTCGTCATTATTAAATAAATGCTGGGTTTAATTGCTATTCTGCATGTGCCTCAGCTTTCTATCTTGGTGTCTGTTACAACAATAATCAAACATTTTGAGACAGTGTTTTTATTGACTTATTTCTGTTTAAAATTGTACATCATTTTTTCTGCCTTCTGTTTGGGGCTGGCAGGGTATTTGGCACATCTTGATTAACAGAGTCATGGTCATCTGAAATGAGGGGAAATGAGCAGGGAGGGAAGGAGAAGAAGTCTTTTCTTAAAAGCTTGTCCGATGCTATATTCATCGCAGTTGATCTATTCCTTTCACACTAACAGAGTACAACTAGCTCCATCTTCGACTTGTGATTTAAAAAGGAATGTTATCTTTGGTATATTTTGTTAATGGATTGTTGTGGCCAATGCTTGCTAGCACATTTTGAGCACTGCTTAGATGTTCTTTTTTTCTCATCATAATGGAACTCTTCATTGTCTACTAGCTGACTTGTGCAGATTTCAATGTTTATTGTGCCCAACAGTCTCTTACCTGTAACATGTGACAGAACATATCCGTTTCCTACTGTTTTGTTTAGCAAAGGAATATGTATTTCTAGTTTCAAAAATAAGTCTATATTTGTGTGGATGACTTTATGGAGGTTTGATGAGAATGTCCTTTGGTTCTGAAGGCTCCTGGATTGTGGAGACATCCCCTATGCCAGTGTTTATTTATGTGTACAAAAGACAAATAAGATAAATGCTTTAATGCAATTTTATCCACTTAAACTAAAAAAGTTTGGATACATTATTAGAACAAAAAACTAAATAATTCAGTTATACTGCACTCAAGTTAGTGACTATTCATGTTAATGTGAGAGAAGGGACCAAATTTATATTTTATTGTGAGAGACATTAGTTCTGTAGGTGGTCGACTTTGCGCTATGATAAAAAAAAATTATTATTACTTGAAATTAGTAAAGACGGTTGCAAAAAGAAAAGAAAAGGCAGGGAAGTGGAGAGAGCTTATTGCTATTTGTAAGTTACTTCACTACAGATAGAGCCACACAGTAGGGTGTAAAACTATGATAGTAACAGCATGTTAAGACCAAAGCATGATAAGGTAATCTTAATGTTGGATACAAGCCCTCACTTACAATGTTACAAGGTGTAAAATAACTCCTGTAGTTGCTTTTTTGGGACTTTCCTGAAAAACATTAAAAATGAAGCAAATACAATGCCAGTTATTTATGATGTTAGACTTCTTGGAAACTTGGCCTACATCTGTGACAGATTCCAGCTAATCCAGCATCTTGAGTATAAGGTTTCTGAACTGGTGAAGAGGGTAAGTAGCCTATACTATAGTACTGAATTTGAGAAATTGCATGGGTTTTCTTTAGAGAGGCAGTGTTCGTTTCATAATCAGGAAGATAAATAGATCAGGTAACAAAGGCAAGCGCAAACCAAACAAGAAGTCAGTAAAACAGAGCAGAGGACCTAAAATCAGTAGAAAGTAGCAAGAAATGCAATCACCAAGTCCTTTAAGAGTCCCTATAATCTCTTGCTTGGCGCTGACCTTTAGGCAGTTGCACAGATGACATCATGGATAACAACACCATAACAACAATAAGCAAAAGAGGCCACAAAATTGCAGTGCACAAATGAAACAATAATGAAGTAACAATATGTTTAGCTTGTAGAAAAACACTCTGAAGGTGACATAAACTTGAGTTTATGCCCTCCAGCCTAAAATAAATAATAAGAAAGAAGAAACCAACTCATAACATTGCATTATCACCTGTTTAAGATGGTGGATGGCAATACCTACATATTGGAGCAATTACAAAATTTTTTCTCCACAAACAACTTTTGTATAGAAGATTGGGAAAAGCATTTTAGACTAGAGACTGAATATTTATTATTTTTTTGATTGTGTATTGTGGATTTGGTGCTTGTTTTTTCCTGTCTTTTCTGGCAGTTGACCTCTGCCTCTCAACCCATTAATCTTTGTCTCTTTCCTTTATAAAGAAGTTAGACAATGTATACATGATGTAACATTCAGGTGTTTTCGGCAACTAAGTTAGCTGATATGAAAGATGGATTTATTTATAAAACACAAGAAAATTATCACAGGATCCATGCTTGTTTTTGGATTCATGTTGGACTATGATGACATTTAACTCTTGTTTGCACAACCTAATGACATTGGAACATTTTGCCAAAGAAGAACTCCAGAAGTGGACTTCCGCATGTAAACAGAGGTTTTTAAGATGCCAGGTTTCTGCTTTAAATGGGTTACTGACATGGACTAATTGTATAGACCTGTACCTCACGGCGGATGATTTATTTTCTATGATCCCATTACCATGGCTGAACATGAGGAGGCTCTATAACTGCAGGACAGGATCTAGGTTTAGATGCACTGTGTTCTATGTTAATATCTTTTTATTTGAAGCATTACCTATCTCCCATGTTAACACTAATAAGGAAGCCACATCTCCCTGTCATTGGTCACTGGACTGCTTCTAAAACAAAAAAAGGACCCCCATACTAGGCCAAAATTGCCAGCCACTGTCATTCATGAATACACATATTAAAGTTTAGGTCAAGGTCCTTGTTTGTCAATGATAGAAACTTACTCGTAAATTAATTTTTCCTAATCAAACAGGATTTATGTGTTTCTGGCCAGGTTAAGTACTCTGTTATTGATTCTATTTCAGTCCTTAATAGACATACATAACTCTTTTTTCTTGATGAAAAGGCTTTTGATCGAAATAGCCTTTCTTTGATGGGTGAAGGAAAAATCTGAGTACATTCAACCATTCAGCATTGTCTTCATGAATTCTACAATGTCTCATCTTTTCACCAAAAAATAGTAGTCAGACTGGTCTATCTACTTTGCTCCCTTCTTTTTTCTTGAACCATTGTCTACCATCAATTGCAACTCTCAGGTGTTTACCCCAATGCCCAATTATAATTGTTCTCATATGTCTTTTTACGCAAATAATGCTCTCTTTTACATAGTATAAGGAAGAGAAGGAGAATAGAGAGCATGGCTAAGCAGTACATATACTAGACAGGATATTGTGATCTGCTTGTGATGCAATATTTTAGTAGCAGAGATGCCATAAAAGTGTCATATTCATTGAAGCCATTAGTGAACAGAAACATTGTTCATCTGCAACGGGGCAGACTCCCGAAGAAGCTCTTGGGAATTGTAGTCTCTGTAGGAATAAGAATAACTTTTATGTGCTTTCAGACAGGCTGTCCTGGCACTGAAAGCACTCCCAGGAATACTTTTATTAAAAACCCTGACCTCCCCTGTCAAACAAACTTCAAATTGGGAAAGGAGCAGAGTATAAGGATGACAAGCAGGCTGAATCAAGATGATAGTGTATTGAGGCAGGAGTGAACCACATTTAAAATGTGTGTAGTCTCAACAGTTTTGTAATTGGGTCCATAGTTTATACAGTCTAGACAGTTGCAGAGTGGACTTGTGTTTACTGTTTTATATACTATTTTGTGTTGTTTTTGATCCTTAAATTTTCACCCTTCCTTTTTTATTTGATTTCTGTAATAAACTACATTTTCTTCACCAGAGACTAGACTGGCTAGGTGTTTTTCTGTGTTCTGGAAACACACCAGGACACTCCATCTTCTTACAATAGTTAGTGTTCCTACTATCATCCACATTAATCTAGATCTTCATAAGTGTTATATAAAAACTCATTGATTATAAAATCAACTGAATCAAATCTTCCCTCTCATTTATTGTTTCAAAATAAATTCAAATTCCTTCATAGGCAATGTCCTTCTCCCGGTAAGCCACCTTAGATGTGCCTGAAGCCTGATTCAGTATGGTCCTTGGTTGCCCTTGGCCCCTTTTTTCCACCTGTCCTATGTCACACATGTACATCAGAGGGTAGCCTTCAAGCTCAGCTAAGGTAAGTAGTACCTCCTAAAAGTGAGAGTGGGCAATGCCGCTAACCTTGTCACCTGTTTTTGCCTCCACAGCCCCAGTGAGGGCAACTGACTCCACCCCTCCTGGACCAGGTCCTATAAAGCTGGGCGTCCCAGGAAAGAGGTGTCTCACTTCGTGTCGAGCTAACATAGGGAACAAAGCTCCAGTAGAAACAAATACCCACTAAATTGAGCAACAACACTGCTAAAGAGAATGCTACTACCTATTTATGTAAGGAAATAATTAGCACTAAACTGAAAGAAAAAAATATTCAGATCTAAAGCAAAGAAAATATGTTAGTTTTTAACATCAGTCAATTATAGCATTTTATCTGAGCACTGTATTTGGAATGATGAGAAATCAATTAAATGTATTAACTTTTTTTATTTTCACAGAAAAAAATTGAGCCAAATATGAATGAAACCATGCATTTCTCCTAAAAGTACTAAAACATGCTTCTCCATGAGTTCTGAGTACAAGTAATGGTTTACAGTGTTTCTGCGGCTTTATTTGTTCACTTAAGGAGCTGAGATATGACAGGTAGGTTGTCCTATTTTATAATTACTCTGAATTGCTCGTACTACCTTTGTAAGGATTTCCTTTATTTACTGGAAAATTTATTGTAGTTCAATATTTCCATATTTCATTTACTTTTGATATCATTTTTATTTATGCTTGATATTGCTTGATCTTTTTGTTATACTTTGTGGTAGATTTATTTATTTAATTAGGTATGTTTGTATATATGTATGTTTGTATGTATGTAGTTATTCATTTACTTCTATAATATTGTAGGGTTTAACAGAATAAGCATACGTGGTGTACTTCGTAGGGACCCTGTAATCTTTATCTTAAAGTAGGATTAACGTTAGGTTTGATAGGGTCCTTAACACATTCTATCTGCTTCTATCTTCTAAAAAGTTTAACTGATCAGCTTTTCCTGTCCTTGCTGGTTTGTTACATTAATACCATAGACATGGTGCTAGTTTTCTTTTAAACCACCTTCTAATGTAGAAATCAAAAATTCCTGAAAATTAATTTGTCATTTAATTAAATTGCTTACAACAACACTCTACCTGCACTTTCAGACCATACCAAAATTGTGAATTTTAATTCCCCATGAACTTCAAAAACATTCTTGTTGTAGCCATATTGTAGCTATTAGTGTACTGAATTATACATGATTATCATGCAACTTAATCTGAACATCTTTGAGATTTACCTGGACCCGGCTGTGCTGGGTTTGAGCCTGTGAAGCAGGAAGGCTAACACTATGATACTGTTATTTTTTGGTAATTTTTTCATGATACCTCGATATCTTAGATTCATGAAAATATTAAGTACTAAGTACTAAGACCATTATTTCATTGAAAAGTCTTAAATCCATATTTCACATCCAACAAGATGCCATCAGCTTTGCGGAACTCTGAAGAAATTTCATCAAATGTGCGGCCCTTAGTTTCTGGTAGGTGAAGAAATGCAAAAACAAATGCAGCAATCAGAATACCTGCATATATAATGTAAACGTAGGGTCCAATCACCATCTATGGAAAAGAAAATAGAAAAGAGATGAGACATAACAAAAATTCTAAACTTCTTATTAAATTAAGTCAGTAAGAATGACACAAGTTTATCAGAACCTACATGTGCCATTATTATAAGTTATTCTGTCATGACATGTTAAAAGAAAGTGAAATGCATACAGTCCTTAACAGAGCAGTATTTAGAAAAAATAAAAAGTAATAAATACCAGTAGTGGTGTGTAAAGTAGAGTGGACAGGAATTTTCCTCCCCAGTTTAGCAAGCTAGTCAGGGACATTGCAAATGGTCGAGCAGCCTGATCAAAAAGTTCCGCAGAAATAAACCAAGATATCGGGCCAGGTCCAAGTTCAAAAGCTGATACCAGACCGAAAACAGCCACAACTTGTACAATAGGCATCCCAGAGATGGTGCTCTAGAAGAGGTAATTTTATTAAAACAATTATATTAATTGATATTATATTCCACACTGAGCTATATGTCATAGAGAGATCCAAAAAAAGACAGGCATAACATGACAATAGCAGTCCTATGAGGTAAACAAAGAGAGAAACAGATGAGTTAAACAACATTGCCATTGCCAGAAGTATACAAAATTGTTTTGTTTATTCATGCTTAACTTGAGAGAGAGAGAAAAGAAGAGGTTAGGAGCACACAATGATATAGCACCACATGACAAATCAACTTAGGATCAGCCATGAATGCAGAATGCAGCCATGCAATGGGTGACACCTCAGCACCCCACTAGTTCAGATGGAATGGAACAGTGTGAGGTTTTTATGGTGGCTGGAATGCCAATTCTGCCACCAACCCCCGGGTTTTTCCCTGCAGGTTGGAGGGCCTACATGCAGGGCTGGATGCAGATTAACGCCATAGCCAGGACGGAGCAAATGCAGGTTAAGGGCCTTGCTCAATGGCCCAATGAAGTAGAGTCACTTTTGGCATTTATGGGATTTGAGCCGGCAACCTCCCAATTACCAGGGGATATGCAAAAAATTATCTAGTGTCATTGTATGCTAACATACATAATTTCTCTGTGAGAACAATTTTACTTAAAGCTATATGTGCCTCATTTACATTTATGTGTTAATAAAAATCTTTACTTATTGTAAATTATTTGTCTTTTTAGTTAATTGAGCTATATTAGTTTTATGTGGAGTAGCCATCCATACTGATTTCTATAATTTACTAGCTGAAGTACATGGTGTTGCCTGGGTATATTTGTGGAATGGGTTAAGGAAAGAAAGCAAATGTTTATGTGTTTTTTTTAAATGGTAACACTGTTGTTATTGCTAGCTGTCACATCCGTCATCCGCACTGCCTCTCTATATATGTCTCTACTCTTGTGAGTCAAGAATTTATTCTTTTTGGTTCCGATTGGATTCCAAAATTGCAGTAACTCCTTGCTGGGTTGTATCCATTAATGCTGTCATGTCTGACTTGTCATCCTAGTTCAATATGGAGAGTTCATAGTGCTTAAATTATAAAGAAAATATGATGAAGCAGAAGTTAAAAAATAACTCTTTGATTCTTTATGTTGTGCTTCACTTCCACTCTTGATCAAACTCATCCAAAACCCCCTTGCAAAAGTGTAAGATAGTACTTTTTATATTACAGTGGACAGAAACGGCATGCAGCATTGCCCAGTTAAGTGGCATTGGTGTGCAAACTGTAGCACATTGGACAATAAAACTACTGGGACCCCTAGGATCAGAATGTTTGGTTCTGAAGTAGTCTATCTTGTCCTGGTTCCTAAAAAGAAACTATGCAAAACGTGGTCCAAATCAGTCAAAAGGTGTAGGATTGTATTTTGAACATACAGACAGGCACACAGATGGACATCCTATTTTGTATATATGGATAATCTATAATCATGTTTCTGTGTTATAGACTCATGGTGTGCTGAAGCATGTCTGGGCAGTATTGTATAACCCAGGATATATAAAAAAATGCTCATGTTAGTTTGATTGGTGACTCGTACATACATGAGATTATGACGAGTTAATTTGCTGTTCAGGATTGACTCATGCATTGTTTCTAGTTCTCTTGGGATATGCTGTACTTCCCTGTCCTTGTAATAGAAAATTTGAGACTGATCGATCAACTATCATTTTTTAAAATTACTGCATTTAAATGAACATTGTTACCTGCTGTTTTAGACTGCTGTATTGTACTAGGACTAGATTCAACGTTCATTCATTGCAACTCATTACAATCATTTTTATTCATTACATCTAATAATGATTGTCATTGCCAAAGTATTCATGATTTTTATCTGATTTTGACAAAAAATACTGTTTTTTTCAATTATTATATGTTGATAGTTCTGCTATTTCAAATCTAATTTGTGCAAAACAGCACCGTCGTAGTTTGCTTCTTCTTGTTAACATAATGAAAATTGTAATACATCATTTTGTGTGGAAATATGAATATGAAACACAAAAAAGACAGTAATTAGCAACTAAGTTATCACATTGTTTTTGGATAGTCCTGGAGAAAATGTAAGCTGACAGAGTACCAATACGTAATATTCTCCAAACCACTTAATCCAACTCAGTGTTACAGGGGCCAGAGCATATCTTGGCAGCATCAAGCCCAAGGCAGGGAGCAATCCTGGTTGTGAGACTAGTCCACTGTAGGCCACACTCACACAAAGATAAGGTTAGGACTGCCAATTACTCTTAAAGGTTTATTTTTTTGTAAATTTGAATTAAAAGATGAGAAGCCAGAGCCTATTCAAAGAGTACTCTACACAGACAAAGATGAGTATTTGATTTACACCCAGAATGTTGGATCTGTGAGGCAGTGCTGATAACCACAGTGTCAATCTGTCACCCAAAATGATAACAGAGTAGCTTAAAATTAACTTCATGATAGAAGAGTTGTGCAAAAGTACTGTTTTTAACATTCTTGTTATCCTAACAATTCAACTGTCATTTCTGATGACATCTAAATGTAAAAGTAAAATAAATAACATGTTAAACATAGCGTGATGTATTAAAAATAAAGCAAGTGATTTGGAGTTGTATATAGCGAAGCATAATTAAGTTATTATAGCAATAACTGAAACCTGGCTAAATAGCAAGGATGGGGATGAGTATAACATAGATGGGTGCACATTTTTTAGGGAAGACAGACAGAACAGAAAAGAAGGTGGGTTACTGGTTATATCAAGCAGAATTTAAACACAACTCCTCTTCACTTGGACAATGAGCCCCATCTTAGTGAAGACATCAGGCTTTGTGTGGAAAGCATTAGGGAAAGAAACCTTATTTTAGGAGTGTGTCATAGATTGCCCAATGCAGACAGTTATTTCAATGCACATCTTTTTAATAATTTTAAAAAGCCAACTTTACAGGGGGATATTATATTCATGGGATACTTTAACTACCCCAATATTAACTGGACCAATCTTATTAATAGTGGAGCACAAGAGCAGGAATTTTAGAAGTAATCAATGAATGTTTTTAACCCAGTATGTTAAAGCACCAACACAGAAGGAAGCCTGTCTAGATTTAGTATTTTGTAATAGTCAGGATAGAATTGAGAGTGTAGAGGTGATTGATCCACTAGGGAAAAATTGCTATAACATAATACAGTGCTCAATGTTTTGAAAGAGTTTGGATGCAAAGACTAAAACTGATTTTAACTTCAGTACGGCAAATTGTAAGTCGATGCAGCAAAGTCTAAGGAGGACAGACTGAGATAAGCTTTTAAGTGTGGAGACAGTTGAGGAAGAATGGAACAAGTTTAAAAATGTTTTACATATAATGCAGGACAGGTAAATACCTAAATATGGAATTAGTAGGAAATTTTAAACAAACTCCACAGTGGGTTAATAAAGAGTTGAAAAAGAAGTTGCAAAGGAAAAAACAGCTGTACTTGTGTCTAAGACGAATAACTCCAATTGTAATTGTAGTTCGCATGAGAGCATGAGGGCAACCTTTAAGAAAGATATTAAGACTTAAAGGCAGTTAAAGAGAAATATAGCAGATAAGACAAAAGATGGCCCAAATAGATTATTTCAGTATTTTAGTAGTAAAAGAATAGTCAAGAAAATGGTGAAGTGCATCAGGAAGAGCAAAGGGGAATTAAAAAATGCAGACAGTCAAATAGCAGATGCTCCAAACTCTCATCTATTGAGGTTTCCACATGTGAGTAAGTAGAAAACGTCTTAGCAGTTAAAGGGACTACTAAAGAGGTACTCAGTGATTTGGAAATTGTAGAAGGAAAAGTACTGCTTAGATTACATAGGTTGAAATCAAACAAATCACCAGGACCAGATAATATTTATCCTTGAGTTGTTAAAGGGGTTAGTGAGTTCATATATATACCTTTGTCACATATTTTTGCGAAGTAATTGCACACTGGGGAAATTTTAAAGGGCTGGAAAATGGCAATACTATATTTTTATAAAAGGGTGATTGGGCAGATCCTAGCAACTATAGGCCAGTAAGCTTAATGTGCATCACAGGTAAATTAATGGAAAAATTGTTAAAGAAAAGACTGAGCAACACGTGGCTAAAACAGGAGTTTTACTGAACATTCAGCATGGGTTTACCATCATGCTGTAATTCCATGAGGAAACAACAAAAGGATATGATTCAAAGTGGAGCATATGATATTATTTATTTGGACTTGCAGAAAGCATTTGATAAAAAGGTGCCACATGAGAGGTTGGGCATCAAACTAAAAGAAGTGGGAGTTCAGGGTGTTGTTTGCAGATGGGTGCATAATTGGTGCGGACACAGGGAGCAGAGGGTTATGGTGCAAGGAACTCTATCAGAATTGTGGTGTTTGACAGGGGTCAGTGCTAGGACCACTGCTATTTTTAATATATGTAAATGATTTGGATGGGAAAATAAGTAACAAGCTGGTTAAGTCTGCAGATGTCACCAAGATAGGTGGATTGGCAAGTAATGGGACTTGGTCAGCATACAGGCCTGAGCAGATTTGTGGTAAGTCAAATTTAATATGCAATAAGTATGAAGTCTGAAAATTAAGAGTACACCTTATGAAAAGGATTTAGGAGCTGAAGTGGGCTTGACACTATCAACTCGCAGACAGTGTTCAGAAGCCATTAAGAAGTCTAACAGAATGTTGGGTTATATGGCACGATGTGTAGAATACAAATTTAAGGAGGTTGCTGAAGCTTTATAATGCACTGGTGAGACCTCACCTGGAGTACATTTTTGGTCTCCAGGCTATAAAAAAGGACATTGCAGTGCCTTTAAAAGTCCAGAGAAGAGCAACTGGGCTTATTCCAGGATTATAGGGAAAGAATTATAAGGTAAGATTATAAAGAGCTAAACCTTTTCAGTTTCAGCAAAAGAAGATTAAGAGGAGACATGATTGAAGTGTTTAAAATTATGAAAGGCATCAGTACAGTGGATTGAGACTGTTATTTTAAAACGAGCTCATCAAGAATGCAGGGACACAGTTGGAAACTTATTAAGGGTTAATTTTGCACAAAACTTTATCTTCACTATAGACGTAGACATATGGAATAAGCTGCCAACTTTCAAAACTAGACTTGACGTTATTTTGGAAGAATTAAGTGGATAGGACTAGCAAGCTTTATTGGGCCGAATGACCTGTCATCATTTAGACTGTTCTAATGTTTTTGTTACAATATTCTAATCTGACGCAACATTAAAAACTACACTTGTTTGCATAAGTGGGCTCTGCAATCGGAACAAACACCACACCCAGAGCTGTTTCCTGCTTTGTGCCCAATGCTTGCAGCTCAAGCAGCTGCTTCACTTGACCCATATAGAAAAATCTGATCGAAAATATTAATCAATAATTCACTTATTTATTTTCCAAATGTATATATTTGCATTTAATTAATTATTTTGAATTCTTATTTGATTGCCTTAACTCTAGCAAGCTCTATCCAAAAATAATTCATACCAAAGAAGTTGTGATAGTTAGCAACACATTGCACAATACTTTTACAGCAAAGCCAACCAGGAGTAATTTCCGACGTCCTGCTCGTTCCATTAAGGATGCCTGCAAGTTGTTAAAAAAAAAAGCCTGAATTAGCAGAAGCCACTCTGATTCGAGGTGTTCATAAGAAATGTAATGATTTACACTATGAGATAGAAGGACATAATATAGAAGAATAGTTGCATCAAATAATTTAAATATTAAAATGAGTGATTTAATTTAAATGTTTAAAGTCTAAATTTCCTTGATTGTAATAGAAATTTGTCATTTTTCTCCCACTGATAGAGGTCCACAGGGGGCTAAATTCCTATTAAAGGATCAATAATCAAAAATAGCATCATATTCACAATGGCTGACCTTAAAATATTCTGCAATGATACCCTGCACGTTTATTTTTGTTATTTGTCACTTTTAACCTATGGGAGTGGCTCTTAGAGGGTCAGGACCAACAGTAAAGAATCAAATATCAGAAATATTGCCACATTTATGATCGGCAACTTCAAAATAGCAGAAAACAACACTCTTTATGCCTATATTAAAGAACCCCATTTTTTCTAAGTTTTGTGATAAAGAGTGACTTTGACCCATCCTATCCCATTTTAGGGTGAATCCCTGGGACTCGCTGATGTGGCCAGCCCAACTTCAAGCCCTTTCTGATCAATTTTGCTCTGTAACATAAAGGTGTAATTTCTTGCAGAAAATATTGCCCACAAATTGTCTGAAAATGAGCTTTTGTTCCAGCCCAGTTGCTTAATTAGAAAACCCTTCCAAATAACAGGTGTTATTTAATATCATGACTTGTTGGTGTTTTAACACTGCAGTGTCAGTTAATTGTTTTTTCCTTTCTAATGATATCATCCAAATGATTCAAAGCCTAAAACAGATGAGCAATTTTCAATCCTTCACTTTCTGTTCAAGTTCCTTCGGAGTACTTTATTAAACCAAACAGTGCACAATAAATACACACAGGTCATTGTCATTTACATCTTATACCTAGTAAGGAACAATTAAAAACAGTGAATGCAACTATTTAAGAATAAAATAAACAGTTAAGGGTTTAAAATCTTAAAAAAGTGAGACAACCAAAATGAAGCACAAAAATATCAATTGAGCAAAAAGTATTTCATATGTGGGGTTTTTATCATACCAATGAGGCAAGAAAGTGCTGGACAAAATAAAAAACTGATTTCACTGTGTGTCACTCTTAGCAACAGAATAAAATGCATTGAATATTAATTTAAAAGTGAATAAACAATAACTGGGTGAATGAGCATCACTTACAGAGACAATGGTGAAGAAAGTATTGATTGCACCAGCCCCAAGGGTAAGTGATTGAGAATTTGGAAGACCAGAGGCTCTGAATATACTAGTTGAATAATTTACTATCTGAAAGAAGCACAGACAAACAGATGAAATTAAAGCATATGAAAAAGAGGCTCTAATAAGCAAATGTTTAAATTTTAATACTTACTATGTTGAACCCAGACATATGTACAGCTAAGTTAATAACAATGAGAATTAGGATTGGCATCCTGTAGCTTCGTCTAGTTAGAAATGCCTTGACGGTGACCTTTGACTGAATATTAATTGCCTCATCTTGCATCTCTGTAATCTCACTAGATGTATCCCTCAAAGGTCCTCGAAGGGTTTGTAGGACTTTCATAAAAAAGAGACACAAACAAGCAGTTAGTGTCTGCATCAGTATAAAACATTGCACCTATAAATACAGGTTTAATCAAGTTTCATTTGACAAAGATTAATAATGTGCAAACACGAAGAAAAAAATATTTTTACACTAGTTACAAAATAAAAAATACATACTTAAACAGGCATGAAAAGGATATTAGTATGGTTGGAAGTAGAAACCCCAGGGCTAATTGATGTTTTCGACTTTGCATCTAGCCTTGAACCAAGTTTGTCCTCTTGAGTCATTTTTAAGTTATGCAGATACTGTATTTTTTATATTTTGAAAGCCATTTTTGTCTACCAGCAATTGATACTGTAAATTAAACGAAATTCTACAGTGGGCTTTGGTGACTCTAAATTGGCTCAGACAGAGTGAATATAATTGTATGCACAAATGTGCACTTTTTGGATTTAATTATTCCCCAACGCTGTACTGTAAAAAAACAGTTTGATATCTGGAATGACAGCTGACAGCAAATAAATACAAAGACTGAATTACTTAACTTAAATATGGGCCTTATTTCTGATAATGTCTATGTGAAAAATTTTGATATACGTTGGCCTCTTAGGTAATTTTATATTGGGTAGGTGGTGTTGTGAAACTCCTTAATTATGTTTGACAATTCTTTTATATTTTTTTACTGTTAATAAAATGTATTATTATATTTTTCATGCTGTTCTGGTACCATTTTATTGTTTGAATTATGGATCATTTTCTGATCTTGTTACTGTTAATGTCGACTGCATTGGCTGGTCATGTTGGTGTGGCATATGATGTGATCATGCAGAGCTTTTTAAGCTTTTGGACCTTAAAACCTTAAAGCTATCTCATTTGCTATTTGTAGTTAGGCATTACTGGATGGTCTTAGAAACTTTGGCTTTGTTATTTTTGATGATCAGTGATTGCATTTTTTTTTTGGTATCTAACCAAACTAGTTTTATTAATTATTTTGCCCCATTTCTTTATTAAACTTTCATTTCCTGGAACTAAGGTCCAAAATGGCCTTTTCGTTGTTCAAAGTACCCTGATCAAAACAGGTGGCATTCACATTTAGTCATGTTGAAAATCACATTTTGAAAATTAGAATTAACAACACAAAATTTTGCAAATATTATTTTGTTTGTCAAATGTGTATGCTAAGCATGTCATAGTGTTGCAGTAGTCAGACCTGTTGTCATATTTTTCCTAGGGTTCAAGTCTGAATCTCATGTTAGTTAATTTGGATGGAGTTTAAATGTGTTTATTTACCACTACTTCTTAGTGGCATGCAAGTTAATTGATTTTCCGTAAACTGTCAACTTATAAGTTATTGTAGCTGTGTTTTTGAGTATACCTTGTAGCAAAATTAGAATCCATCCATATTTAACTTGTGTCTCGTGCTGATGCTGCTATGACAGTTGTAAGCACACCAGGGCTACAGAATAGAAAATCTGGACTAAAATATATTTACTGTACATGTAATCTAATAAATGTACAGTAAAGCATCTAAAAGAGATCTGAAAGCATAAATAATCTAACTTTACAATGCATACCTTTTTAAATAACAGACATTAATCAAATCCACCTAGCACAAAAAAAATATTTTTGTCTTGTATCAGTTTCATGGGAGTCATTTGTAGCATCTGTACTTTGAAAAACATGCAAATTTAATATCTTATAAGTAATCATACTAGTGAAATTGCTAAATAATCATTTCAAGTGTGTTTATCAATAGAACCTGAGTTAGATGTTAGTGGTATTAGCAAGACCTCACTGCCAAAACGAACAGTGTCATGGAAAAGAAAATGGGACTGCAACAGGATTAACTCAGTTAAATAATTATTTCATTATTTCAATTACTACTTTTCTTTATTATAATGTCTCTCTTATTTTAAAAAGATGCACAAATACCAATACGAGCCCTTTTTGGGGCCCTGGTTTGGGTTGTTAATAATAAATTTAACCCCTACCCTTTTTGGCCTCTTCTACTTTCCCTTGATTAATAATCAGATAACGAGGGCTTTCTGGACAGAAGGGTAAGAAAAGGTATTGGAGGAATGCTGGTATCAAGGACAGTGAAAGCATTAATGGCCAGCAATCTTCTGTGCCCAAAACTGTATCCAGACTCATTAACTGAAAAGGAAAAGCAAATGCAATGATAAAGTGAGATAAGGAAATAATCACAAAAAAGTAGTAAGAAAAAGAAAGTGGAGCAATTTCTTTGCAATCCGTATTAAACATTAATTTTTAACCTCTAGTCCTCTTAACATTATTGAAACAAGTTGACACTCATTACATTTTAAGAACTCACCATGCCCAATAAAATACCAATGGAAAATAAGGCCTGGTTAACAGTCGCACAAGCTCCCCGCATTGATCTGGGGGAAATCTCCTGAATGTAGAGAGGGTTCAGGCTCATTATTAGACCACAGAATAGTCCAAAGATTAATCGACCTAAAATGAGCAACTCAAATGATTTGCAGAGGTGGGACAAAGACATCAAACATGTGCTCAGAATGGATATGCCATTGGCCACAAGAATGGAATTCCTTCTGTAGAGAAAAGACATATCTGGTAGAGTCTGTTGTTCAGTATAGCATATTTTTACATAAGAAAGATTCAACACTGAAATGAAACACTCATTTCACAAAAGAAAGCCATTCAACACCCAACTAGAATCAAAAGCATCATTATAGTTTATAAAAATAAGTGGGCAAACTCATCCACAAAGCTTACCTTCCATAAGTGTCTGCAAGAACTTTGACTCCTAGTGCTCCAATCATTCCTCCAAAATCTTTAATGCTGACTGTGACAGACCACCACAGGGAAAAGCTGGACTCTGATAGTGAACAGTTGTACCGCATTTCCCATGTTTCATTAAAAAAAATTTCAATTATCTGGCCAAGGTAAGGGACAAGATTACTAAATAATACTGAAAGAGAAAAAATAAATTCAAATCATAAATTCATTTAATTCCATTTAATGTCAAGTCATTTTCAAGTTCTGGACCTGTATCACTTGTTGTGCTAACAATGTTCTCAGGGTCAGCTCTCGCATTTTTCCTGCTGTATGTGAAGTACTAATAGTACACCACACCTTGGCAAATCATGCATGACCCTTTCTGTGACATAAGAATTTCATATACAGTATGTAGGATTATTGTTATTTTAACCTTCATTTTATTATTAGCTGTATAACATTTTGTTTGTAATTTGATCATCATAAATAGATTATATATTGATACTAGCAAAATACCCGCGCTTCGCAGCGGAGAAGTAGTGTGTTAAAGAAGTAATGAAAAAGAAAAGGAAACATTTTGAAAATAACATAACATGATTGTCAATGTAATTGTTTTGTCACTGTTGTGAGTGATGAGTGTTGCTGTCATATATATATATACATACATATCTACATATATACATATACACACACACACATATACATATA
>JANRMT010062804.1:24486431-24511294 GCA_026402145.1 Polypterus bichir lapradei
GAGCCTGCCAAATTTCAGCCTTCTACCTACACGGGAAGTTGGAGAATTAGTGATGAGTGAGTGAGTGAGTGAGTGAGTGAGTGAGGGCTTTGCCTTTTATTAGTATAGATATACACACTCTTTGGGGTGTGAGCAACTGTTGCTGGGGGTGCCAAAATCCATCAAGGAAGAAAAATGAAAAACATTATTTGTACAAAATCTTAATTTATTTATCCATTCCTAAATAATTAAATGAGCAGGCTATTTCGTATCAGTGCAATACGCTGTTTGTTAAAACGGATGACTCCCGCTCTTACGTGCAAGTCTGCGTGGATATTATGAACTATCGTATCTGTTCAAGTTCTATTTAAATTTTAAATAGAAGGAATTTTTATTTAGTCGACTGAAATATCTTTGGTAGGAATGTAAGTTAAATGTAGGCATCATTGCATAAATTTTTCTTCACCATACAAATGTAAAGAGTAAATTCGCCTTACATTCCAACCAAAGATATTTGTGTCGACTAAATAGAACTTGAAAAGATATATTTTTTTGAATGTGATCACGCAATTCAGATCAAGATGACGCGCACCGACGCATCGAGCCCGCGTGCTATTGTGGTTTCGCCTGCATGCCTCAATAAGTCACCCTCCCCTCGCTCTTACTTTTTTACCATTCATCTAATGAATACAGTGAGTATGGCTTTACCAAAACAATCATTGATGGTGAATAAAGTATCCATTATTCATAAAGCTTCAATTGGTGATCTGTCTTTCTGCGTTAACCGCATATTTTTTCATACGTCTCAAACCAAGGGGATGCGAGGGTAAAATGAATCGGGAAGCACACGTACATACTCAGTGCACCCCCTCTCTGGAATTGAACCTCGGACTTCGGCGCTAGAGGCAAAGCCTCTACCATTGCGCCACGGCGTGTGGTTTGTCTATTTGAGAGTATGTACTGTAGATCGGGGTATATATATACATATATATATATATATATATATACCCACGCTTCGCAGCGGAGAAGTAGTGTGTTAAAGAAGTTATGAAAAAGAAAAGGGAACATTTTAAAAATAACGTAACATGATTGTCAATATACAGTAATTGTTTTGTGAGTGTTATGAGTGTTGCTGTCATCAAGGATTTGATTATCATTATTTCTTTCAATCAGGTTCATATTTGTAGGATGTGTTGTGTTCAAGTTACATTCCGTGTTTTTCAATCGTTGTAAAGATAACAGGTTTCATTCATCGATTCGTTTCTTACTGCATCAATAAACAGCTTGTCTTCCTCTTTATCTGACACGTGACACACTGCATGCACGGGTTTTTTTTTACACTGTCTTCCTGTAGCGGGACATTGACTTTTTCCACCGTGTGCTTTGTTTCCGCAGTAGCTGCACTTATGAATATGCTTGTATGTATCACACGCTTCATATTTTTTTGCTGCCTTCTCAATTGTGTAATTCGGTTTTTGTTCAGCACTCTTTGGAACTGTTGCTTTTTGTCTGTGCACTGCATCATTTCATGTGAGCCGCTCGGTGTACATGCATCGAAGGTTCCCAGCTGTGCTGGTGCCATCTCGTGCGATGTTCACGGCTGTATATAATGTTAGCTAAGACCCGGCATTTAAAAGTTTCTCTCACAGTTTCGCCGAGTTCGTGCCAAACACCACCCTGACCATCTCATCTTCCTCTGCATAAGCACAGTCCTTCACCCGTGAATATTTAGCGGCAGTGTTTCTATTGGATTGCCGCTGACGGACGGCCTTATATGGGCAGGCACTAAATTATGTGGGAGGCATAACTCCGCCTCCCACGGGCATCGAGCAGAAGTCTATTATAGTCTATGGATGAAAAAATAGGTTCCAGTTATGACCATTACGTGTAGAATTTCAAAATGAAACCTGCCGAACTTTTGTAAGTAAGCTGTAAGGAATGAGCCTGCCAAATTTCAGCCTTCTACCTACACGGGAAGTTGGAGAATTAGTGATGAGTCAGAGAGTCAGTCAGTGAGTGAGTGAGTCAGTGAGGGCTTTGCCTTTTATTAGTATAGATTCATGTGTGCATTTTATATGGTGTCAATAGATGGACGCTTGAGGGCGCTGTTGCCCCGTGAAACCCAACAGACAGATGCAGATACAGGTTTAAAAGTACCAAGAAGTATTTTAATTTTCTTCTTCAAATTGCCCCAAAGCACCTCCACCACAATAACCAGGCAATAACTATAATAATCACACACTATTTAAACACAACAATTCTCCTCCTCTCCTCCCAGCAGCTCTTTCACACTCCCTCCCAACTCTGGATCGCCTACTGGGTCTCCACTAGTCCTTTATATAGTCCTTGACCCGGAAGTGCTTCTCCTCTTCTGTTCACGTGACTTGTCAGCGCTTCTGGGTCAGATGGAGAATTACATTTTTCTTCAGCACGGAAGTACTTCTGTTCTTCTGTCCCCGTGACTTGGGAGTACTTCCGGCCTATATGGGAAACAAAAATCCCTGAGTCTCCCCGTAGCGTCACACACGGCACCCACAGTACCCAGCAGGGTTATGAAGCCAAACTCCATCTCCCATGATGCCCTGCGAGAATCCGGGGCACCTCTAAGCTGCAGGGAACTCGCCATCTAGCAACCTGGATGTGTCGGCCAGGTTGAGCTGCCGGCCGTCCATCACAGTGGGCTATACTGATTTGCTCTCTCTGAGTATATGGTAATGGAAAAACTGAGGGCAAAGTTTTCGAGTGTATACACATAATTAGGAACTTTTAACTGTTTCTTGTTAGTAAACATTTACTCAAGCCTATAAAATAATAAGAGTTCTTGGGCAGGATTTGTAGTAATTTTAAATAAAACTTGAATTAGCTTTATTACACTTAGTGAAAGACATGAGTGATTATAAATGTTATATATTTTTTTGGTGATTAATGTCTAGGTATTAACAGAAAAAAAACAGTAATCGATATCTGGGCAGCAACATTCAATATTCAATAATGTCAATTGTGGCAAGAAAGAAGTTTTCAAGGTGAAAATGAGAAATTAAAGGAAACCAGTGAGGAGAAATGAGAAGAGCACAACTACTTTCCTTTTAAAATGGTTAATTGCACAAAACTATTTACCTTTTTTTCTTACTGAAATGACACGGATATGCTTTTTAATATGTGCACAATATCAAAAACCAAATCAATACTTGATAACACTCTTGCCTTGAAAAACGGATGTATTCAATACGTTTTAAGGCATTTGTTTTTATGTTTGGGTTGGACACATGTTCTATCATCTCCATTTTAAAACACAATAATAGATTAAACTTTATAAAAAATACTTAAATTCAGAACACAAATTTCATGTGGCAAATTAAAAGGTACCAGTATTTTAAAGAAATAACTTCACCTTATAAATACCGAATGTATTTTTTAAATGTTGTCAGTATTCATAACAGGAACATTTGCAGTCCCTCTATAACCACTTGTAATGGCAATGCAGCCATGCCTTCAATACAGAGGAAACAACAAAAAAGAAAAATAACGTCCATGCATATATCCACAATATGCATCAACTGAATTTTGAAAAAGAGAGAGAGAAAGAGAGAGGTTAGGAGCACGCGCTGATACAGCGCATTGCCGCACCCACCACATGACAAACCAACTCAGGATCCCAAATTAGGACCTGAAAAAGAATGAAAAATAATATAAAGGATAATCTTTCTGAAAGGGAAACAATGCTAACACAAAACTAAAACTAAGAATTTACCCCTTAAGAAATAACGAAACAAGGATTTTCTAGACCTGCATATTTCATTCCAAGTTCAGTTTGTAGCCGAAGACTATCTTGCTCATAAGACAGCAACACACTCTGAATGAGATGATAATCCTTTAAAGAGCTCACACATTCATATAATAGTAGTTTATTGTGGCCAAGCAACCTAACACCAAAGTACAGCGTGTCCCAAAAAGAATATAGGAGTTTTAAAGAGCTGTAGCTTGGTGACCATTCATCGGAGACTCCAGAGCAACCTAGTGGCGTCTTGAGGAATTAATCTAGTTTCATTTCTTTGCTGGTAGATAGTGCTAGTGCTTATTAAAAAGCTAACAGTGTGTTGTTTCGATTAGTTATGTTTGCAGTTATGGCTGTGCCACAACAAAAAGCATTTTGCGTTTGCGAATTTGCCAGAACTCAATTGGCTGTTACTGTGCAGCGGGCATTTTATCAAAAATATGGGTTAAACCCTCCGAATGACAATAACATCCATCAATGGTACTGCCAATTTCGGGATGCTGGGAGTATCTGCAAAGGTTAAAGCATCGGGCGACCTCGAACTTCCTCCTCTGCTGAGAATGTCGCTGAGTGCAAACTGCGTTCACTCGGAGCCCATCGAAATCAGTTTGACGAGCAAGTCATGAGTTACAGATACCAAACTCAAGTGTATGGAGAATTCTCTGACACCGGTTAGTTATGAAACCGTATCGTCTGCAGTTGGTTCAGACCCTTAGACGAGGGGATAAGACGCGTCGAGTTGAGTTTTCAACTTTCATCCAGCAAAATTTGGAGACCAATGAAGATTTTTGTTCCTTGATTATTTTCAGTGATGAGGCCATATTTCACATTAGTGGGAAGGTAAATTGTCATAATGTATGAATATGGGGTGAAGAAAACCCTCATGCAGTTATCGAACATGAACAAGACTCCCCCAAGACTAACGTTTTTTGTGCGGGAAACACGTGAATATAACAGTTTTTGTATATGCTTGTATAATTCAATAAATATAGCTTTTTGAAACTTTGATATTCTTTTTTTTTATACGAAATTAATCTAGATTAATTCCTCAAGATGCCACTAGATTGCTCTGCAGTCTCCGATGAATGGGTACCAAGCTACAGCTCTTTAAAACTCCGATATTCTTTTTGGGACATCCTGTATTTGTAATCCATCCATCCATCCATTATTCAACCCGCTATATCGTAACTACAGGGTCACGAGGGTCTGCTGGAGCCAATCCCAGCCATTACAGGGTGCAAGGCAGGAAACAAACCCCGGGCAGGGCGCCAGCGCACCGCAGAGTATTTGTAATATGGGAGGAAATTAAAGTATTCCAGTGGACAAAGAAAAATGAACCAGCACCATGTTTATAGTGATCACCACATTCATCTTACCCAAATCTCTTAAATTGTTTATGGAAAAATCTTTTTTGGGCTTTGAGAAATTGAGATTTGGAATAAACAGTCTAGTGTGCCGTTATGTTTTATTGGGGAAGTTACATTAGTCCTTAATATGGAAATTTCTGTTTTTATCTGAAGAAATAAAAAAACTGATGTACTAAACACAATGCTGTACAAAAACAACAAGTATAATTATTAAGCAGACACCACATGCACTTCAGTAAAGGTCTTCCAACAGAAGCTAAGCAAGTTCTGGCCCGGCCAGTACTTAGATGGGAGACCAACCATGAAAAGCTTGGGTTGCTCCTGGAAGAGGTGTTGGTGGGGCCAGCAGGAGACGTTTACCCTGTGGTTTGAATGAGGATCCCAATGCCCCAGTGCAGTGATGGTGACACTGTGCTGTAAAAATGGCATCATCCTTCGGATGAGACATAAAACTGAGGTCCTGACTATCTGTGGTCATAAAAGATACCTGGGCATCCTTTGTAAACAGTAGGGTGTATTCAGATGTCCTGCCCATCTTGGCCTAATCATTCTGGCCCCCTAATAATCCCCTGTGTCATAATTGGCTAAGTATTTCTCACCTCTTTACTACCTAACAGCTAACGTATGATGAGCATACTGGTGCAAAATGGCTGCCAAGTGGATACTGCACATTAGTGGTGGTTGAAGTAGCTCCCCACTCACTATGTAAAGCATTTTAAGTAGTGAGAAAAGTGCCATATAAATGTAAATGTATATTAGATACATGTAGTCTTAACTGTGCTTTTAATTAGTTATTCATTTTTGTGGTAAGTAGTGATGATGCAAAATTAAGTTAGCAATTAAACCATTTGTTTTGCAAATAGCAAAATCTTTGTGATTGACACAGGAGAAAAGGGTATTTAGTTTCTGTTTAGAAGCATTGTCCTGCACTAATTCTACATGTGTGTGCCTACGATGTCACTTGTATTTTGTTCTTGCGTTTGCCCTTTGTAGCCACCATAGTCCTAATAGTACGGTGGCTGCTGTACCGATTATGATGAAAATATTGCAACACCAAGAAGTAGTTCCCATGTAGAATATTATTCTCAGCAGAAAAGCATAGTAATGTGCAGAATTGTGTGGAAAATATGCAGCATGTCACCTTTTTAAAAAATGCCCAACTTTCCTCCATGGAGATGTGAATAAGAGTCCTAAAATATTTTTAATGATATGCTGTGGATTACCTTTGTTACACAACTTCAGAACAAAATGCAGGTAAATCCAGAAACATGAATGAAGATTTAGGGAACAATATCACTTTTTGGGGTTTACTACACCAAAATATGAGTTCTGTATTTTTCACTTATAAAATTCCATGCAAAACTAATTTTAGCATGATTTTTTACAAAACTGTATATGAAACTAAACTTGGCTGTTTTGTTTATCACTAATGATAAGTAAGGAATGTAGCCCCCCCTTCTGTGTTGTTTTAGTTGTACAGTGGATTCAGAAAATATTCAAACCTCTTCTCTAAATTGATAAGCCCAATTACAGCTTTGAGTCTTCTTGGGCAAGTCTTTACTGACTTTGCTCATCTGGATTTGGGCAGTTTCTTTCTTTCTTCCTGGAAGAACTTCTTAAATTCCATTAGATTTAATGGGAATCATATGTAAACTGCCATCTTGAGGTCTCTCCCAACATGTTCTGTGGGATTTTAAGTCTAAGCTTTGGCTGGGCTACTCAATGAAAGTCAGTGACTTGTTCCAAAGCCACTTCAGCATTGTCTTGGTTGTATATTTTAGGTCATTGAAAGTTGAACTGTCATCCCAGTCAGAGGCTGTGTGTATTCTGGAGTGGAAACTGTTTCGATTTCACAATTACCGAGTCCACTATCCTCCTGGGAACACTCAAAGTTTTAGAAATGATATAAAACCTTTGCCCTGATCTATATCTCACCACAATTTGACTGGAAGGGTCCACAAAGGATCCCTTGGACATCATGGCTTGGTTTTTGTCCTGACATGCAGTATGAATTGTGAGACCATATATACACAGGTATGTGCCTTTCTAAACTATGCCAAATCATTTCAGTTTGCTGCAGGCTTCTTCTTCTTCTTCTTCTTTTTCTTTCGGCTGATCCCGTTAGGGGTTGCCACAGCGGATCATCTTGTTCCATATCTTCCTGTCCTATACATCTTGCTCTATCACATTCATCACCTGTATGTCTTGTCTCACCACTTCCAAAAACCTTCTCTAAGGCCTTACTCTTTTCCTCTTGTCTGGTAACTCTATTCTTAGTATCCTTTTCCCTATATACTCAGCATCTCTCCTCTGCACATATCCAAACCAATGCAATCTCGCCTCTCTGACTTTGTCTCCCAACCGTCCAACCTGACCCGACCCTCTAATGTACTCATTTCTAATCCTATCCATCCTCGTCACACCCAATGCAAATCTTAGCATCTTTAATTCTGACATCTCCAGCTCTGTCTCCTGCTTGCTGTTCAGTATCATCGTCTCCTACCCATTTAACAAAGCTGGTCTTACTACCATCCTGTAGACCTTCCCTTTCACTCTTGCTGATAGCTGACTGTCAGAAAGTACTCCTGACACTCTTTCTCAACCCATTCCACCCTGCCTGCACTCTCTTTTTCACCTCTCTTCCACAATTCCTGTTACTCTGTACTGTTGATCCCAAGTATTTAAACTCATCCACCTTCACCAGCTCTACTCCGTTCATCCTCACCATTCCACTGACCTTCCTCTCATTCACACACATATATTCTGTCTTGTTCCTACTGACCTTCATTCCTCTCCTCTCTAGAGCATATCTTCACTTCTCCGGGGTGTCCTCAACCTGCTCCCTACTCTCGCTACAGATCAAAATGTCATCAGCAAACATCATAGTACAAGAGGACTCCTGTCTAATCTCTTTTGTCAACCTGTCAATCACCATTGCAAATGAGAAAGGGCTCAGAGCTGATCCCTGATGTAATCCCACCTCCATCTTGAATGCATCCGTCACTCCTACTGCAGACCTCACCACTGTCACAATTCTCTCGTACATATCCTGTACAACTCATACATACTTCTCTGCCACTCCCGACTTCTTCATACAATACCACAACTCCTCTCGAGTTACTCTGTCATATGCTTTGTTCAAAATTCAGAAGGACAATGGAACTCCTTCTGGCCTTCTCTATACTTTTCCATCAATACCCTCAGAGCACACATCGCATCTGTGGTGCTCTTTCTTCACATGAAACCATACTGCTGCTCACTAATCATCACCTCACTTCTTAACCTAGCTTCCACTACTCTTTCCCATAACTTCATGCTGTGGCTCATCAATTTTATCCCCCTGTAGTTACCACAGCTCTGCACACCCCCCCTTAGTCTTAAAAATCTGCACCAGTACACTTCTTCTCCACAACTCAGGCATCATCTCATTTTCTATGATTCCATTAAACAATCTGGTTAAAAAACTCCAGTGCCATCTCTCCTAAACACTTCAATGCTTCCACAGGTATGTCATTCTTCATCCTCTTCATAGCAGTCCTTACTTCCTCCTTGCTAATCTGTTGCACTTCCTGATTCACTATCTCCACACCATCCAACCTTCTCTTTCTCTCATTCTCTTCACTCATCAGCCTCTCAAAGTACTCTTTCCATCTTCTCAA
This sequence comes from Polypterus bichir lapradei, assembly GCA_026402145.1. Lineage (NCBI taxonomy): Eukaryota > Metazoa > Chordata > Cladistia > Polypteriformes > Polypteridae > Polypterus > Polypterus bichir. The sequence goes on from JANRMT010062804.1 coordinate 24,495,212, forward strand.
CACACCCTCCTCACCTGTGAGTATGTTTCCATCTTTATTCTTTATGACCATAACCTGCTGCACATCTTTCCCAGCTCAGTCCCTCTGTCTAGCCAATCGGTACAGGTCGTCTCATGCAACTCATCATACGCCTTATCTTTAGCCTTTGCCACCTCTCTCTTCACCTTGTGCCTTATCTCCTTGTACTCTTGTCTACTTTCTGCATCTCCCACTTCTTCTTCACCATCCTCTTTCTCTGTATACTCTCCTGTACTTCCACATTCCACCACCAGGTTTCCTTTTACTCCTTCCTTTGTGCAGATGACACACCAATCACCCTTCTAGCTGTCATCCTTACTACTTCTGCTGTAGTTGCCCATCTGTCTGGTAACTCTTCACTGCCACCCAGTGCCTGTCTTACCTCCTCTCTAAACTCAACCTTGCTGTCTTCATTTTTCAACTTCCACTATTTGATCCTTGGCTCTGCCTTTCACTTTTCTCCTCTTCTTGATCTCCAATATCATCCTACAGACCACCATCCTATGCTGTCTAACTACACTTTCCCCTGCCGCCACTTTGCAGTCTTTATCTCCTTCAGATTGACTCTTCTGTATAGGATATAATCTACCTGTGTGCATCTTCCTCCACTCTTGTATGTAACTCTATATTCCTTCCTCCTATTAAAATATGTATTCACCACAGCCATGTCCATCCTTTTTGCAAAATTCACTATCATCTGACCTTCTTCATTCCTCTCATTGACCCCATACCTACCCATCACCTCCTCGTCTCCTCTGTTCCCTTCACCAACATGTCCATCGAAATCTGCTCCAATCACCACTTTCTGTCCTTTGGATATACTGTCCATCACTTCATCCCACTCACTCCAGAAAACTTCTTTCTCATCCATCGAATACCCAACTTGCGGGGCATATGCACTAACAACATTCATCATCACACCTTCAATTTCCAGCTTCATAATCATTACTCTGTCTGACACTGACACTCTTGACATACTGTTCCTTCAGAATAGCCCCTACCCCAATTCTTCTCCCATCCACACCATGATATAACAATTTGAATTCACCTCTGATCCACCTGGCCTTACTCCCCTTCCATTTAGTCTCTTGTACACACAATATACTGGCACTATGACTGGGACTGGCACAAAGAAACACACTGGTTTGTGCATCCCCTGTGGAATAAAATTCTAGACACATCTGAAAGATAATTAAAGAAAATGGGATGCACCTGACCACAACCTGAAGTGCCACAGCAACAGTTCTAAATGTTTATATAAATGATTTTAGGTTTTTGATTTTTAAAAAATTTGCCAATTTAATTTGTTTATATGTTCTCCAGCAGGATTTTTAGGATACATCACCTGACATTCTAGAAGTTTATCTGTATTACCTAATGGTTTCTAATTTATTTATTTCATGTTTCTTCTTAGGTGAATTTAATCCACTCACCTTTTCTGGTGAGTTAATGTTGCCTGAGTGGTACCCAACCTGGAGAGATCCTAGAACGGCAGCCATAACACAGGTCACCAAAGGCAATGTGAAGAGACTCTGTTGGCGGTACAGCATATATAAAGAGATTTTATAGTATTCAAACATTTTAACAGCATTGGAGACACTGAGAAAATTAGAAGTGTTATTCACCTGTATGCTATTCAGTACCAAAGTTAATATTTTCAAACTGAAATAATTGCTGTTATAATAAAAAATAATGTAAACGACAAAGTATTTTGAGAAAATGTATGTATTGGTCTCTAATTAATACTAACCTGCTTGATACACATTGATGTGCAGTAAATTTGAAGACTGGAAAGCACACCTGAAAGAAGTATTATTGTGTTAGTGTAAAAATCATAATTAACAAAGTACTGTATTTAAAAAAAGAAAAGTCTTACAAAGAATATTTTAATATACCTAACTTGGTATATACTGTAGATAATGTGCTTACTATTTTGACCCAGGGATCTTATTTGCAAGTTTTAAATCCACGCTAAATATCTATTGCTTTGTTAGTTTTTCTATGCAGTTATTGTCATAGGCGCTGAATAATTTTTTTTGCATTAGTTATTTTACCATGCTGCTGAAAAAATGTGCCATGTCAAACTGTTGTTTCTACCATCAACTGTTAATAGAAATACTGGGAATTTTTTTCTGTTATTAACATTTACATAATATATGTTTATTTACACAGGGGTTACTATTACTATCTCACAGATGCTGCGTCCCAGGTTTGAATTTTAGGCTGGGTCATTGCCTGTGTAATCATTCCTCATTATCTAATTCTATGTTTCAGTGTATTCTCAGGGTTCTCTCACTTTCCACAAAGACATTCCCTTTAGGCCCATTCACATCTAAGAATTTTTCTAGTGTTTTAATGCTAGATCAGAGTAATTCCAAACTGCTTGAAAAGTTATTTCCCAATGTTTTCAATGACACTATTCACACCTATGCGTTTTAGCAGCGACTGGTTTAGACAACTTCTGCATGCAGAAGTTTTCAAGCATTTCTGGCCAAACTCTTCTGTGTTTTGGAAGTGTTTTTACAGGAAGTCAATGTCTTTTCCTGGATGACGTAGCTGATTGAAACTTGAAAAAAATGCTTGTTTCATTTTATTTTTCCCCATAGGAAAGTTTTACTGCTCAAGGGTTCTTCTTTGATGGCTCATGAGACTTAAAAGAGATTCTAATTTATGTTTCATCTAAGAATCAACTTTGTCACAGATGTTTCTCCTCAAATTCCTTATGAGACATGAGATATAACTGAGGTAAAAGAATCAAAATGGAAAATTTACATACAAAATCATTTTATATTTTACTGATCATTTGGCTGATGCCTTTATCTAAGTTGACTTACAACATTTGAAATATAATTGGTTAAATTTCTTATTCTAATTGGACCACAGACAGATAAAGTAACTTTCTCTTGCTCAGATAGTATTAGTAGCAGGACTTGAACACACAACCTTTGGATTGAAGCCAAAAACCTTGATCATTATGCCACACTGCCTGTCTTGTCTTCTAGTGGGAGTATGATCTAACTGAAACACAGCAATATAAATTAGAGCAACTAACAATATTATTCAGAAGCAAGGACTATAGTTTTGTAATCATAGTAAATTGTTTTGTTGCCACAAACAACTATCCACATGTTCCACCATATATTACTGAGCATAGAATGCAAGTACTTTCAAACTGCAACATAAAAAAAATGTCAAGACACTATTTGGAAAATCTGAGCCCAATGTGTCACTTTGCTGAGATCTCTGCTAAAACTCAAGAGGAGAACCTTGTGAAGCATGGGGGATGTTCAAAAAGTTTCTGCACTTTTATATTTTCATTGAAAACGGTGAAGGCGGGAGGAGTAGTAATTGGACATAAAAAAGTTGGTGCAATACTGGGGAAAGAAAGGTGATGTAATTTGTTTTTGAAATTCTTAATAAATAGAGTTTAAAAAAGTGCAGAAGCTTTTTGAATGTCGCTCGTATTTTTTTGTCAGGAATAAATTTTGGACAAGCATGAGACAAAAGAAAATGTATTCATTTTCATTTTTACTTATCTCATTGTTGTATAGGAGAAACCAAAAAGATATTAAGGAGATCTCTTTTTTGATTTTTCATTCCAATGGGTCTAGTGAGAGTTATTCAGGGACAGGTTAAGGTACATTAATCAAGTGATAAGAATTTTACAAAAGTTATAAGTATACATTTACTTTTAATCAGGTTAAGGTTTAGTACAGATGTTTTAACAAATTCCTTACAGATAATGCAATTTGCATGTCTGAGTATTTCTGGATTTATTGGTATTATTGAGCATGTTGAGTATCATTACCTTTTTCTACAATGAATACTTAAAATGTGTCAGTGATACTTTTCAATTAAGAAAATAAATTTAGTCCTTCAGAAGTAAATAATATCCATCCCCTTTTTCCAATTCCAATCCAAGCACCCAGGTGAATACTGGCTGCTGTGCCACCAGATCACACTGTTTCAAAATATCTTTAGCAAATAACTAGACTGAAACTAAACACATACTTTATGAATACTTTTCTGTTACTGGATTGTACACAATGCACTCTTTTCTGCTTCGCTGTCTGTCTGAGCCATAAAGATGATAGGCACACCTTCTACCACATGTGCTTCTTTCCTTACACCCATCACGATTGCAATAATCACTGCCTCTCAATGACACTAAACCCTTAGCACATGCAGGATTAAATGTATATAAATATCACATACTGTATGCTCAATACTTTTGAGTTTATTACTGCTGTGCACGATAAACCCTTCCTCACTTAATGGCCTTACTAGATGGCCTGTTCACGTGCTTGCATAACGTTGCACTGACAGCAGTAGACAATTTTTTTGTGAAATAATGCAATGTTTTGTGTTTTGTTTTTCCACATATAACTACTTAATGTCATTAAGTGCTTATCTACACCTGTATGTTGGACTGCCATACCCTGTTCAGGGTTGCTGACTGCCTTCCCCCTGATGCTGCCAGGTCAGGCTCTGGCCAACCATGACTGTAAATTGAATTAAGAATGTACAATCATGTGCATCATTTATTTAGCTTGTTCGCATATTTATAAAATCTGCAAACTGGTAGGTTAAGATACTTGATCAGGGAAACACAGTAAGATAATAATTAACCTGGCAAATATATTTATAGCCATCCACTTTACCTACTAGACTGCACTACCCTCCATTGTTTTATCACTTATTCTTGAGTGCTTAGCTGCAGCAGTTAACTTTATAAAACTTTTTAAAGTGGACAGCATAATTCTATAGTTTATTCTTATGATTATCATATTTGAAGTTTACCTTTTTTGATTTTTGACATGAATATTAGCTTTTACTTATTTCTTCTTCTTGTTGAACTGCACTTCTATGATTTTTTAATTAAAATCAACAAAGAGAAAAATAATTTGCAATTTACTCATTTATTAAGTTTTTTTTTATTTATTAATTGCCAGACTACTACTGGTAAGGAACACATACAAAGCATGATCACACAAACTAACAAAGCATTCAATGACACTAACATTACACAAAAATAAACGTCATTGCATGTTAGAGTTTTATTTCATATCTTGCTAACACAAACTTTGGCAAAGTGCCAAGCACTTCTTCTAGAAATCCAAAAAATTATTTTACTAAATTTTGTGGCAATTACACTTTAATAATAGTGCATTAAAGCAAAAGATTTTATGAAAATTCCTCAATGTTATTTTTTACTCCTTAGGTAATGATTTTCAAATACGCTCATTATCCTATTAATACACTAATAACATTTTAGTGTACAATTGTAAGAAACCACTATTCAAGAACTGGAACACACAGACATACAAACAAATGCAATAAGCACAATCTCAAGCCAAAAACAATTTTTAAATCACTAATCCATGTATTTAAGATTTGGGGGCAAATTAATACGAAAGACAAGAGAACATGCACACTTAATATACCGTTCATGAAGTGTCATTTTATTTCTAACATTTGCATGTACTATATACAGGCCCAGCATCATACCCCCTTAGCTGAACTATCCCACTCTATCAAATCTGGATAAAGAATTTTTTTTTTAACACTTACTTTCACCTCTTTAATTGGCACTTTAAAAATTAGTCGTATTTTGTCAGTAGTCACATAATGACACTGACAGCTAATTCACATCAAAAGAGACTTATCTATGCAACATAAGCACTCGTCCATCCAGTTCCTGACCATCCAGTTCTGACTCCTTCAATACTGTAATGTTACAAAGGTCATAAAGACCAATGATTCATATGTTTTTAAAAGAGATAACGTGTTTTTAAAGAGTGTTGAATTTAGGAGTGTATGCAAACTTGATAAGAATTCTGGAAAGACAAATGTAAAAGTAAATATTAAGATTGTTTTTATATTATCTTTACATATGTTTAAGCATAGATATACTAACCAGTGTTTATGTTTATAGGAAGGTTATGCATAGAGTAAGTGAAATGCCAATTAATTAAAAATCAGATTTTATAATAACACACTTTGTTACTTCACTAATATAATAGGACTGAAGCGAAAATAAAATTTTACTGAGGTAGTTGCCAGAGTTCTATTTTAACTGAAATATGATGGTACCCCTCAGAATTTCAGATGTCCCATATATATGTTCCCTGGTGCTAGTCCTACATGTATACTGCTTTCCATCCTATGCAAAGGCATCAATTTATTTTTCATTCTAACCATAAGTCCTTTTAATTTTTCATGTAATATGATAAATTGGAGTAAGATCCAATTTTCTCAGTAACTGACACACAGTAGATACTAAACTTAAATGGGACAACAGTCCATTAGGGCACTGTGGAAAACAAAACAGTGCCTCTTTGTATAAAATGAAACCCCATGACTTCCAAAAAGTACAAAGATTCTGCCACAGACAACTTAATATTGACAAACAAAAAGAAACCATGATCTTTTCCCCCGAATAAATTAGGATAAACAACTAGCAAAATAATATTTTAAAACAGTGGTTCTCAAGTTCAATCCTAGAGGACCCCTGTCACTGCAGATTTTAATCCCAACCAATGTACTTTTTTATTTGGACTCCTACATTAAAAAAGCAAGCTGTTTTGTGTATTTATTTTATTATGAAATTACAAACTGTTGATGCAGATTTTTTACCTAATGAAAAAGGAATTTAGATACATACAAATTCTTTTTTTGTTTTTAGTATTTTCTTTTTCTTTTTCTAGTTATTTATGACATTACTTACTAATAAGCACACAAATGAGTAAAACTAAAACAGCTGCTGTTTAGCAGTGAATGTTGCCCCTCCCTTGTGTCTGTTATGCTTGTCATTAATCGTCCATATTCAGATATAATTAAGAAAGAAAATTTTACAGAAAAGGGGGATTTAAAGTACATTGCATAATTATGAATCTAAAGATAAGGTACAGTGGCTTGCAAAAGTATTCGGCCCCCTTGAACTTTTCCACATTTTGTCACATTACAGCCACAAACATGAATCAATTTTAATGGAATTCCACGTGAAAGACCAATACAAAGTGGTGTACACGTGAGAAGTGGAACGAAAATCATACATGATTCCAAACATTTTTTACAAATAAATAACTGAAAAGTGGGGTGTGCGTAATTATTCAGCCCCCTGAGTCAATACTTTGTAGAACCACCTTTTGCTGCAATTACAGCTGCCAGTCTTTTAGGGTATGTCTCTACCAGCTTTGCACATCTAGAGACTGAAATCCTTGCCCATTCTTCTTTGCAAAACAGCTCCAGCTCAGTCAGATTAGATGGACAGCGCTTGTGAACAGCAGTTTTCAGATCTTGCCACAGATTCTCGATTGGATTTAGATCTGGACTTCTAACACATGGCTATGTTTTGTTTTAAACCATTCCATTGTTGCCCTGGCTTTATGTTTAGGCTCATTGTCCTGCTGGAAGGTGAACCTCTGCCCCAGTCTCAAGTCTTTTGCAGACTCCAAGAGGTTTTCTTCCAAGATTGCCCTGTATTTGGCTCCATCCATCTTCCCATCAACTCTGACCAGCTTCCCTGTCCCTGCTGAAGAGAAGCACCCCCAGAGCATGATGCTGCCACCACCATATTTGACAGTGGGGATGGTGTGTTCAGAGTGATGTGCAGTGTTAGTTTTCCGCCACACATAGTGTTTTGCATTTTGACCAAAAAGTTCCATTTTGGTCTCATCTGACCAGAGCACCTTCTTCCACATGTTTGCTGTGTCCCCCACATGGCTTGTTGCAAACTGCAAACGGGACTTCTTATGGTTTTCTGTTAACAATGGCTTTCTTTTTGCCACTCTTCCATAAAGGCCAACTTTGTGCAGTGCACGACTAATAGTTGTCCTATGGACAGATTCCCCCACCTGAGCTGAAGATCTCTGCAGCTCGTCCAGAGTCACCATGGGCCTCTTGGCTGCATTTCTGATCAGCGCTCTCCTTGTTCGGCCTGTGAGTTTAGGTGGACGGCCTTGTCTTGGTAGGTTTACAGTTGTGCCATACTCCTTCCATTTCTGAATGATCGCTTGAACAGTGCTCCGTGGGATGTTCAAGGCTTTGGAAATATTTTTGTAAACTAAGCCTACTTTAAATTTCTCAATAACTTTATCCCTGACCTGTCTGGTGTGTTCTTTGGACTTCATGGTGTTGTTGCTCTCAATATTCTCTTAGACAACCTCTGAGGCCGTCACAGAGCAGCTGTATTTGTACTGACATTAGATTACACACAGGTGCACTCTATTTAGTCATTAGCACTCATCAGGCAATGTCTATGGGCAACTGACTGCACTCAGACCAAAGGGGGCTGAATAATTACGCACACCCCACTTTGCAGTTATTTATTTGTAAAAAATGTTTGGAATCACGTATGATTTTCGTTCCACTTCTCAAGTGTACACCACTTTGTATTGGTCTTTCACGTGGAATTCCAATGAAATTGATTCATGTTTGTGGCTGTAATGTGACAAATTGTGGAAAAGTTCAAGGGGGCCGAATACTTTTGCAAGCCACTGTATATAATACAAATATTTCTTAATTTCATATAAATATAAATCTAACACTAATTTACTTTTCTGAAGGCAAAATAAGAGAAGAAATAGAAATGACAGACAAATATCAGCAAGAACAATGAATGGTAAAAATTACCCACTGATTGTAACACTGGTTGGAATAAAAACCTACAGCCACATTATAAAATGTCTGGCAGAAATTAAAACATTGAAAAAAACTCAGATATTAATGTCTTGACCGTTTATACAAATATACATGGGTAACGGCACATGCTCTGTCTAGTATTTTTCTGAATCTCTTGCCTTTGTTTATGAAAATTATTTTTGCCTTGCCCTTTATATTTGTTTTTGCTTGTTTGTGCACTGTCCCCTGCTTCTTTTTGCCACAGTCTCAGCTTGCCCATGAGTTGTCTGTCACCTGTTTTGAATTAAGCAAATGATAATGTCACAAGCAGCCATTACAAGTGTCCTAAAGGTGAAAAGTTCAAAAACGAAGTACTGGCATCTTTTGGACGAACATATGTATTTTTCTTTTTGTGTAGGGCATAGGGAGAATGCAGAGAGACATACTGGAGGCGCTGAGGAGATATACTAGCGTCATCTCCAATGATGGAGAAGCGAATGAGAGTTTTTGTGTTCTGTGGTGTCAGAGTTAATTAAAAAATAACATTTTGCTCCTAAAAACTTTTGTGTTTTGATTGCTGCTAAGGAGCTGTGCAGGAATGTTTAAAGGCTTTCTTTCCCTTTAGAAGGGTTTGTCTGAATTTTTTCGCCCACACAGGAATAAAAGCAGCTGAGTGTTTGGGGGAGCATTTGTAAAAATTACTTGTTACTTCTACTTGTACTTGTATGTTTTATTTGTATTCAAACAAGCGTTGGTGATGCAGGGCAGAAAGCAGCAGTAGGTGACACTGGCACCTCTGTAAGTAAATACCCAACGTCGTAGTGACAAATAATTAAAAGTAATAGAAACAATGATTCCTCAGTGGAAAAAAAGACAGTGGCTGACTTCAAAGTGATAAAGAGAAGGGCTTAGTGGTATGTAAGCAGGCTGCTAGTGTTAAGGCACTGAACAGACAGGAGCAAACAAAACATTAAGAAATTAACTAGCAGAGGATATTCAGTAAGCAAGTTTTTCTATATTGAACAGTTCTTAGTGGTCAGGAAAGTAGAGCAGTTAAAAGGGCGACAGCGTAAGGGTTCATTAAAATGAAGAATTAAAAATAGGGCTAGTGGACAGATTTTAATTAAAGAATAAGAGGAGTGCAAAGTTAGGAGTGCAGTAAAAGAAAAGTAAAGTTAACCTAATAGAAGAACAAACAGCAGACAGTTTAGTGGGAGAATGTTACATCCATCCATCCATTTTCCAACCCGCTGAATCCGAAAACAGGGTCACGGGGGTCTGCTGGAGCCAATCCCAGCCAACACAGGGCACAAGGCAGGAATCCAATCCCGGGCAGGGTGCCAACCCACCACAGGAGAATGTTACAGGAGGTATAAAATAACTGTAGTAGTTCTTTAATTTTTTTATCATTTAAGTTAGAAAAAACTTTAAAAACAAGCGATTTTAATGATTCAAAGTCAAATTATAATAATGAGGCAAGTGCAATGCAAGTCCTCTCGGATTCTGGACTTTTCAAAGGATGGCCTCAAGGAGCCAGTCTTCTATGAGGGCTACATCTGTAGGCGTTGCCACCAGATCCAGCTCCTCAAGCTCAGGGTTGCTGAACTGGAAAAGGAGTTGGTTAGCCTCTGTTGTAGTAGAGAATTGGCAGACCTAGCCCAGGTGTTCTTTAGAGAGATAGTGTGCACCCCTAAGGTCGTGTGGGAGGAGATTCTAGACCAGACAAGTAGAGATAGGTGGGTCACAAGGTGGAAGGTAAAGGGTTCACACTGTCTGGATGGCATCAACCCCAGAACTGGAATTGCCAAACCATTTTCAGGTCCTTGCGGAGCTGGATGGTGTCTCTGAGGATTCTGAGCAGGTAGGTAGCCATAAGGTGCCCCAATGGACCTCCTCAAAACCAGTTCTCAGAAAGAGACAGGTAATGATAGTTGTGGACTCAGTCATTAGGGGAATTGAAACACAGGTTTGCTCCATAGACAGAGAATCTCATATGGTGTGTTGCCTTCCAAGTGCACAGGTGGAATATCTTCCTGAAAGGGTGGCTAGGCTCTTGGCCACAGCGGGGGAGGATCCAGTGGTCATTGTTCATATTGGAACAAATGACATACATACGTGTAGTCTGTCAGTTCTGTAATCTATATTTAAAGAGTTAGGTGCTATGGTCCAAAGGAGCAGAACTGACAAGGTAGTCTTCTCTGAAGTTCTGCTTGTACCATGTGCCAGTCCAGGTAAGACTGAGGAGATTAAAAGATTTAATGCATGGTTCAGATCTTGGTGTGAGATATAAGGGTATAGGTTTATGGAGCATTGGGACTCATTTTGGAATAGATGGGATCTGTTCCACAGCAACATTTGAACTGGAGGGGCAGCAATGTGTTAGGGTCATATGAGTAGGTTAGTTGAGGATTGTTTAGAAATGTACATATAGGAACAAACAATAGTGTAAAAATAAAAATGTACAGTAATGTAAATTCTAACTCAATGTTAAAATGGAAAAGTAAAATGAATAACACATTAAAATAGCTTGCCTTAATGCTAGCAGTATATAAAATAAGGCAAGTGAGTTGGAGATGTATGTAGCAGAACATAATTATATTATAGCAATAACAGAAACCTGGCTAAATAACAAAAATGAAGATGAGTATAACATAGAGGAATACACACATTTTTGGAAGGATAGATGGAACAGTAAATGAGGTGGGGCTGCTGTTTATGTCAAACAGAATCTAAACGTTAGTCCTCTTCAGCTGAATGATGAGCCCCATCTTAATGAGAACATGTATCTTATTCTGGAATGCATTAGTGAAAGATACCTTATTTTATGACTGTGTTATAGACCACCCAGTGCATGGCAATGCAGACATATTACTGTTGGTATAAAGGAACCCCAGCAGAGTTTCTTCACACACTTCTGTTGAATAATTTGTTGGCTAAATTACTCAGTGTCAGTTAGACAGGTGAGGATATGCAGTATTGTTTATAATGGCACTCTGTTTTGTTTTCATTTTCTGCTTTGCTACTCCCCCTACAGGGACCCAGAGTGTGTTCCATAACTGAGTCTGCCTTTTTAATTAACTTGTTGATTTGGAGGGCCTCTGCTAAAGTGATGTTACCAGTCCAGCACACCACAGTGTAGAACATCACACTGGGCATCACAGAGTTATAGAAGATGTGACTGTGTGTCACTTCCAACATTAAAGGAACACAGTCTCTGCTCTGCCCTTTCTCATTTAATTAGGGAGAAATAGTAATATAAAGGGAGTAATACATTGAGAAAAATTACAATGGTTAAGTTACTAAAATTGCACCTTAAGTGTCATTACCCTCTTTGTTTAATTATTTTTCCAAATTCATATGTAACCTTGATAAGTAGAGTGAGAATGTGTTGCCGTATTAGGTCCTGGGATGTAAAAGCATGCATTTAATGAGTATAAAAAATATGAGCATGGTAGAAGAAAGAGTTTCCTCCAAGTTGCTGGATACTCCCTGCATGGAGTTTGCATGTTGTTCTCCTCATGTCTGCATGAGTTTCTTCAAGGTGCTCTTGGTTTTCTCCACACTCCAAAGACATATGTGTGTGTGTGTGTGTGTGTGTCTGTCTGTTCACATTGTAATGAGCTGGCACCAGGGATTGTTCCTGTCTTGTGCCCTTTGCCTGCTGGGACAGACAGTTTCCCCATGACCACACTCTGGATAAGTTTATGATTTAGAAAATGGATAGATGTATATTTTTCAGTGATGATTTACAGTAAATGGTGGTCATATGATAATGCAGAGCCTATTCAAAAGCATTGAAGTGAATAATATTTGTAATAGCCCTACAGTCTGCCTTGCAACCACTGTCATTCTGGTATAATTTAATGTAGTGTTTCCAAGAATATGTCGTGAGGATGGAAAATGCAATGTAGTGTTTCAAAATGAAGCATACCCCTTCCCCACTTTTCTGCCCCTTTAAATGTGTGAAATGCGTTGCAGTATTTTTATAATTACCGATGTGTTGCTGAGATGCTCAGCTGACTGTATAGTGGAAAAATAGTACACCACAAAAGGACTGTAAATTAGTTATGCATAGACTTAATCGCCTTACATTTTTCACTGCAGTTAACAACTAGACCTCAAGATCATCTCCTGTTAGTTTTATGCTGTATAGTCTGGCCTTTACATATTGCTAGTACAATACTATATAAGATACATGGCAACTGACTCTCATGGATTTTCCTGTTACTTCTTTTTCTCTCTGTTTTCTCTTGAGGTACTGAAGTCTGTGGGCCCACAAACTGACATTTTCTGCAGGTTTATCCTTCCTAGAGTTTTTGTTTTCCTGTCCTTGGTTGCCTTTTGCCCATAATAATTACTGTTGTTAAAATATATGAACTATCCACTTGTCTGTGGTGTGCAGATTAGGAGGTGTGTGGTTTATGTCTGTGTAAGCTATTGCATTATTATTGTATTATTATTATCATTATTGATGCATTCATTCAGACTAAGTGAAATATTCAAAAGATTAGCAGGAGCTCAGTATGCTCTGTTAGGTGGTGGCAACATTACTTCTTGTTAAACCTTTTTCAAATTTTGCTCTTTAGACATGTAGGACAAAGTGTATCTATAAGAAGTAAGATTAGCAGTATTGTATACTGTATATCTTACTGCTCTGTAATGTATATGCTGTAAGCAACATGTTAATAAAATAAAAAATATAATGGGTGAATAAAAGAAAGATTGCTGGATGGATTTTAATTGCACTGTAATTAACTGGAGTCTTTTCCAGGTCTGAATCCTAACCTTGTGTCCAAAGCTACTGGGGTAGTCATATCTTCTTCATAGCTTTGTAATGGTAATTATGAGTATGAAAAATAGTTTTATGAATGAGTGGATGGATTATTATTTAAGTCAAAACAAGCAAGCTAAAATAAAAAAGACAAAAATCATACTTTTGCATTCTGGGTCACTTCAGTGCTTAATGTAAACTGAAAATCAATAATTTATATTTATACTACTGACCTGTATTAGTGCCAATTGCACTGTAGGTACTCTACATTATAACAGTACTTAAATATACACAATTAATTTACAGAGATAAGAAAAGGTAAGCAGTAAAAGTACCTTTTAGAACAAATCTTGTTTGTTTTTCTAAAATGCTCCTTTTGTGCATTCTATTACTCTGTCTTCTTCTTCTGTACGCCCTCCCTTCAAAGCATTCTATGTAAGGCTTTGTATCAGATTTTCCAGAGTTCTCTTCATCTTCCTCTCTCATTTAGTGTCTTCTCATCTCTTACTCTTAACTTGTCTTGAACACTTCCCCTTGATTTTCTCTATATAATGTCATAATCCTCAAACTTGAACTCTCTTTATGTCACTTTTATAACTGGCAGATACACATATTACACTCAGCTGGAAGGGAGGGACAGGCTAGAAGAAGATGTCATTTGGCAATTTTGAATAATTCTGGTAAAACAGATGAACAGGTGTAAAGTATCACTTTGCATAATATATTCAAGAACAATATGACTTCATTATAGTTTTTAATACAGAGCCAGACTGGCTAGAGTGTTAGATAGGGACTTGGCTTCCATTCCAGCCATAGTTTTAAATGAGAGCCACATGTACATATATATATATGTACATATATATATATATATATATATATATATATACTCCTCCTTGAACCGTCACCTTATCGTGGTGGAGGGGTTTGCGTGTCCCAATGATCCTAGGAGCTATGTTGTCCGGGGCTTTATGCCCCTGGTAGGGCCACCCAAGGCAAACTGGTCCTAGGTGAGGGATGAGACAAAGAGCGGTTCAATAAACCTCCGATGAAGAATAAAAACCTTGGACGACGTTTTCCCTTGCCCGGACGCGGGTCACCGGGGCCCCCCTCTGGAGCCAGGCCTGGAGGTGGGGCTCGATGGCGAGCGCCTGGTGGCCGGGCCTGCACCCATGGGGCTCGGCCGGGCACAGCCCGAAGAGGTAACGTGGGTCCTCCTCCCCATGGGCTCACCACCTATGGGAGGGGCCAAGGAGGTTGGGTGCAGTGTGAGTTGGGTGGTGGCCGAAGGCGGGGACCTTGGCGGTCTGATCCTCGGCTACAGAAACTGGCTCTTGGGACGTGGAATGTCACCTCTCTGAAGGGGAAGGAGCCTGAGCTAGTGCGCGAGGTCGAGAGGTTCCGGCTAGATATAGTTGGACTCACCTCGACGCACAGCTTGGACTCTGGAACCAATCTCCTTGAGAGGGGCTGGACTCTCTACCACTCTGGAGTTGCCCCCGGTGAGAGGCGCCGAGCAGGTGTGGGCATACTTATTGCCCCCCGACTCGGAGCCTGTGCATTGGGGTTTACCCCGGTGGACGAGAGGGTGGCCTCCCTCCGCCTTCGGGTGGGGGGAAGGGTCCTGACTGTTGTTTGTGCGTATGCGCCGAACAGCAGTTTGGAGTATCCACCCTTTTTGGAGTCTCTGGAGGGGTTGCTAGAGGGCATACCTTCTGGGGATTCCCTCGTTTTGCTGGGAGACTTCAGTGCTCACGTGGGCAATGACAGTGAGACCTGGAAGGGCGTGATTGGGAGGAATGGCCCCCCCGATCTGAACCCGAGCGGTGTTTTGTTATTGGACTTCTGTGCTCGTCATGGATTGTCCATAACGAACACCATGTTCAAGCATAAGGGTGTTCATATGTGCACTTGGCACCAGGACACCCTAGGCCTCAGGTCGATGATCGACTTTGTGGTCGTGTCGTCGGACTTGCGGCCATATGTCTTGGACACTCGGGTGAAGAGAGGGGCGGAGCTGTCAACTGATCACCACCTGGTGGTGAGTTGGCTTCGATGGTGGGGGAAGATGCCGGTCAGACCTGGTAGGCCCAAACGTGTTGTGAGGGTCTGCTGGGAACGGCTGGCAGAGTCCCCTGTCAGAAGTAGCTTCAACTCCCACCTCCGGCAGAACTTCAACCACGTCCCGAGGGAGGTGGGGGACATTGAGTCCGAATGGGCCATGTTCCGTGCCTCTATTGTTGAGGCGGCTGACCGGAGCTGTGGCCGCAAGGTGGTCGGTGCCAGTCGTGGCGGCAATCCCCGAACCCGTTGGTGGACACCGGCGGTGAGGGATGCCGTCAAGCTGAAGAAGGAGTCCTATAGGACTTTTTTGTCCTGTGGGTCTCTGGAGGCAGCTGATAGGTACCGACAGACCAAGCGGAACGCGGCTTCGGTTGTTGCTGAGGCAAAAACTCGGGCATGGGAGGAGTTTGGAGAGGCCATGGAGAACGACTTTCGGACGGCTTCGAGGAGATTCTGGTCCACCGTCCGGCGTCTCAGGAGGGGGAAGCAGTGCAGTGTCAACACCGTATATGGTGGGGATGGTGCGCTGCTGACCTCGACTCGGGACGTTGTGGGTCGGTGGGGGGAGTACTTCGAAGACCTCCTCAATCCCACTAACATGCCTTCCAATG
>JANRMT010062804.1:24521294-24549193 GCA_026402145.1 Polypterus bichir lapradei
AATGCCTCCATGATGGGACAGTTAACTTCGTGAGCTGGAATGTTAAAGGCCTGAATCACGAATTAAAGAGAAAGAAAGTACTCTCTCACCTAACAGGTCTAAACGCTAAAATAGTATTTTTACAGGAGACCCATTTACTAAGCAAGGATCAGTTCCGGCTGCAAAAAGACTGGACTGGCCAAATGTTCCATTCTAGTTTTACAAAGAAAACTAGAGGTGTGGGAATTCTCATTCATAGAACAGTCTCATTTGTAGCATCAGATGTAGTATTGGATCCTGAAGGGAGATATGTAATGGTCATGGGAGACTTATCTAACTGTAAAATGATTTTGATAAATGTTTATGCACCTAATGTTAATGATAAGGAATTTTTACAAAATTTATTTGCATCCATTCCCAATCTGAACACTCATAAAATTATAATGGCTGGGGACTTTAATTGTGTTTTAAATCCACTCTTAGATAGGACTTCTACCACAGGGGGAACGGCATCTAACACCGCAAAGATAATTACAAAGTTTATAGCTGATCACAACTTATCAGACCCCTGGAGGTTTTTAACCCCAAACTCAAGAATATATTCTTTCTACTTACCAGTACATCATTGCTACTCAAGAATTGATTATTTTTTTATAGATAATAACTTCTTGCCTATGATTAAATCTTGCAAATACGTTTGCAATGCTATTGTTATTTCTGACCATGCACCTCTGATCTTGGAGCTAAAGTTACTAAGCCCCACACACTCACCTTGCAGATGGCGTCTCAACCCGCTTCTATTAGCAGACGAGAATTGTACAGAATTCATATCCAAACAAATCAATTTCTTCCTAGAGACAAATACATCCTCAGAGATTTCTGCAGGAATACTCTGGGAAACACTTAAGGTCTTCTTAAGAGGACAGATTATCTCATATCTTTCCCACAGAAATAAATTAGAAACCAAGAAAGTAGCAGAAATAAAAAGAAAAACAGAATAGATGAAGAACATACCAGACTACGAAGCGAGACTCTAAATAGGAAAAGGCAGGCTCTGCATTCAGAACTAAACCTCTTGACAACTAAAGAAACTGAACAACTAATTTATAAATCCAGACATCATTACTATGAACATGGAGAGAAAGCTAATAAGCTTTTAGCTCAACAAATTCACAAGCAAGAAGTGTGCAACGCAATCTTAGTAATCACCAACACGAACGGAGATAAAATCATCGACCACAAAAATATAATGCACACTTTCAGAGACTACTATAAATCCCTATATACTACTGAGTATAAAGAAGACAATACACAATCTAATGCATTTCTGGATACATCACAGATACCACAAATAGACACTTTTAGTGCGGAGGAACTTGATAAACCTCTGGCATTATCAGAATTACTAGATGCTATAAAGTCACTTCAAGGTGGGAAAGCAGCAGGCCCTGATGGCTACCCTGCAGAATTTTACAAGAAATTCTCCGCTCAGCTAGCTCCCCTCCTATTAGCAACATTTACAGAAGCCAGAAACAACCAAACTCTTCCTCAAACTTTTCGCCAAGCACTAATCACTGTTTTTCCAAAACAAAATAAGGACGTATTGCAATATGCATCATACAGACCAATTTCACTGCTGAATAATGACGTTAAAATACTCTCTAAAATCATAGCTAGAAGGATGGAGAAAGTGCTCCCCTCTGTAATATCACAAGATCAAACTGGATTTATCAGAGGCCGACACTTATCTTCAAATCTTCGACGCCTGTTTAATGTAATATACTCACCAACTAAATCAAACACGCCAGAAATATTATTATCATTGGATGCAGAAAAAGCATTTGACATGATTGAATGGAAATACCTTTTTACTACATTGGAGAAATTTGGGTTTGGTCCGAACATTTGTGCATGGATCAAATTACTGTATACCAATCCAGAAGCTTCAGTTTGTATCAACAACATTTGTTCAGACTACTTTAAATTAGAACGTGGTACTAGACAAGGATGCCCCTTGTCACCGCTACTTTTTGCAATTGCCATTGAACAACTGGCAATACATTTTCGAAATAATGATCAGATAAAGGGAATTATCAGAGAAGGACTGGAACAGAAAATTTCATTATATGCAGATGATATGGTACTGTATATATCAGACCCACAAAATTCTGTGCCTGCAATCTTAACAGCACTCACAGAATATCAAAAGATCTCTGGTATCAGAATTAATCTGAATAAAAGTGTACTCTTTCCAGTGAATTCTCAAGCATATAATATTAGATTAGACACCCTACCTTTTATCATTGTAGAACAGTTTAAATACCTAGGGGTAAACATCACAAGTAAACATAAAGCTATTTATCAACAAAATTCCGCCGTCTGCATGGAAAAAATTAAGCAAGACTTGCATAGATGGTCAACCCTTCATCTCACACTAGCTGGAAGAATTAACACTGTTAAGATGAATATTCTTCCTAAGATCCTTTTTTATTTCAAAACATTCCACTATACATTAATAAATCATTCTTTAAGCAATTAGATTCAACAATAACCTCATTTATTTGGAACTCAAAACATCCATGCATCCAAAGAGCGACCCTACAAAGACAAAAGGCAGAAGGCTGCATGGCTCAACCTAACTTCCAGTTTTATTACTGGGCAGCAAATATACAAGTGATAAAAACCTGGACACAAACAGAAGAACATACACAGGCTTGGTCCGCAATAGAAGTAAAATCCTGCAGTACTTCTTTATATTCCCTGCTCTGTGCTCCAATAAACACAAGTTATCGGCAATACACTAATAACCCAATTGTGCTTCACTCACTTAGAATATGGAACCAATGTAGAAAGCATTTTAAGACGGAAAAGCTTTTATCTGTGGCACCTCAGCAAGAGAACCACCTCTTTCAACCCTCGTGAACATATGCAGTTTTTAATATCTGTAAAAAATTTGGAATTAACTTGCTTAGAGATCTTTATATAGACAACGCCTTTGCATCCTATGAACAATTACATTCCAAATTTAACATTCCAGCTATACATTTCTTTCACTATCTTCAAATCAGGAACTTTGTTAAACAGAACCTTCCAGATTTTCCTCATCTTACACCCTCATCCATGCTGGAAAAAATATTGCTCAACCTCAAGGACTCAGACACCATCTCTGCAATATATAAAATCATTTTACAGTCCCTCCCTTTCAAAGATCCAAGAGGACACTGGGAAAAAGATCTCTCAATTAATATATCAGAAAAGGAGTGGAAAGTAGCAATGCAGAGAATTCACTCGAGCTCCACATGCGCAAAGCATACAATTATACAACTGAAAATTATATATCGAGCACATCTGCCTCGTCTAAAACTCTCCAAAATGTTTCCAGGACATGATCCAACCTGCGAACGCTGCAACCAAGTCCTAGCCTCACTGGGTCACATGTTCTGGGCCTGCACCAAATTGACTTTATTCTGGACCAAAATTTTTAATTAACTTTCAGACAGCCTTGGTTTCACAATCCCTCCTAACCAATTAACAGCTGTGTTTGGGGTTCTTCCAGATGGGTTTAAAGTGGAGAAAGACAAACAAATTGTGATTGCATTCACTACACTTTTGGCACGCAGACTTATTCTGCTAAACTGGAAGAACCCAAACTCTCCTGTTTTAAGTCAGTGGGGAACCAATGTGTTATACTATTTGAAATTGGAAAAAATCAAATACTCAGTTAGAGGATTCGTACAGACTTTTTTCAAAACATGGCAAGATCTAATCAGTAATATTTTAAAATAAGCTCTTAAAGCACAGAGGAAGCAATTATTTCCGTATTTCTTTGTCTTCTGCATTCATCTCTAATGGCTTATCAAATTTATTAATTTAGGTATGTTTACAAGCCATACATTTTACGCAGTTTGCCTTGCTCTCTCTCTCAGGGGTGGGGATCGAATTGTTCTTAACTCAATTTTACTTTTTGTAAAAATTGATTGATTTGTATGGATTGCAATAAAATTAATAAAACTTCAAAAAAAAAAAAAAAAAGGATTCAGTTGTGACCGTTACACGTAGAATTTCGAAATGAAACCTGCTTAACTTTTGTAAGTAACCTGTAAGTAATGAGCCTGCCAAATTTCAGCCTTCTACCTACATGGGAAGTTGGAGAATTAGTGATCAGTGAGTCAGTGAATGCTTTGCCTTTTATTAGTATAGATACCTCCAAAAAGTTGACAAAAGCACAAGCACAGGTTTCCGCTTGCTTTCCACCGTACTCTATTCTCTCACCAGCACACTGTCCTCCTCCACTCGAGTGTTGCCTTCCTTCCCTCCTCTTGGCTCGACTGGATAAGAGAGTGTGAACCTTTTTATTGAGGATCCAGGAGTACTTCTGGTGCCAGGGCTGCTGCTTGATGGAAGCACTTTCGGGTCATGCGGAAGTCCCATAAGTTGGGGAACACAGCTCCCTCATCTTGCGGCACCCATGGACCTCAGCAGGGCTGTGCTGGCAGACTACAACTCCTGGATTTCCCTGCTGGTTCCCGAGTGGGTGCCAATGTGGAGGGCTGCTGCCATCTAATGTCTGGGGGAATTAAACATTTTTTTTATCATGGCCAGGGAGAGTATTAAACCCATGCCCGGTCAGGAAGCCAGACCATTTATTTGGAGCTTCCCACCTGGGTAAGGAACCATCCATTCTGGTTGGGATGTCCGTTCATCCATTAGCGCCTCCTAGACCAGGTGCAACGTTTTTCCCTCTCTTAGCTGGGATGCTTTTAAGTTCACTCTCCTTCTAACGTCCAGGTAAGGGATCTTTCTGCCTCCTGGCCAGGATGCCTGTCCATCCCGTGTGCCACATTCTTTAAATATACAGTATATTGTCCCAGACAGCTGGGGACCCTATCCAGCTGGGACGCCTGAACAGTCCATGAATGGGATGATACCTTCTCTGGGCCACGAGAGGGCAGCCACCCTGGTCTGCTTGGGGACCACTGGAACAGAGCTAGGAAGCTCATTTTTATGGGAGGACGTGGCCACAGCCAGGGGGCGCCCGGACGGTTATGGAACCCTGGATGGCAGCACTTCCACCACACCAGGAAGTGCTGCCAGAAGAAATCCCGGGGCACCAGGAGTGCTTCCGGATGCTCATCTGACACTTCCGCTACACCAGAAAGTGTCGTCAGACGGAGCACCTGGAGCCCATCTAGGTTATTATAAAGGGTGCTGCCTCCCTCCAGTAGACGAGTGGGGGAGGAAGGAGACGGAGCTTGTGAGGAGGGGAGTGGAGGTCAGAGAGAGAGAAAAGAGAAAGAGAAAGAGAAGGAGACAGCTGTTGGAGAATAAGGCATTGTGGTGCTTAAAGAATAATAAAGGAGTGTGTTTTGGAAATTCTGGTGTCTGTCTGTCTGTGGCCGGGGGCTGTCTTTCCACAATAGCATCCCAAATGGGACTTTCCGCCTCTTTCATGGCAGGAACCAGTCACAAAAAATAATTTTGTGGACGGCCCGGCGCACCATGTGCGCCCACACACGCGCCACAGGAGCGGCATGCACACAACCCCATGAGACCCTTGGCACCGGTCCGCAGAAGGGCCATTCCCACCTGGTGTGGGAAGACATCATCGGGCATAGCAGGAATGCAGCGGGCTCCTACGAGAGTGCCGCTGCTGGAGGCGCCCGGGATGGCGTTGCGTCTAGCGAGGCCATGCCGAGGACGTTTTCTTGAACAGACAGGACCTGGTAGGTAAGTTCCCTGCTCACTAGCAGCCAGCCCTGGAAGGCTGGGCGTGTTTTATGTGTTGTAGGCAGGGACTGTCTGGATCCACATTGGTGGCAGGTGCATGTCGGTCTGTGGGGCTTCGGCAGCATGGCAGCAGCAGGAAGAGCTGCGGAGGAGGAGTCGCTGCAGCTTTGAAGGCTGCGGCAGCTGCAAAACTGCCCAGAGGCTCACCACCGCATCAGGAGGGGGGGAGACAAGATGGCCACGGACCGGAAGTCCCTACCCGAGACAGGCAAGAGATTGGATGGTGTGTGTTGTGTGCCCTCCAATGATTGGATGGGGGTGGGACCAACAAATGTCTATCCCGAACCGGGGAAGAACCTGATTGGGCCAGAGGAGAGGCCCCACAGGAAGCAGCCGCCGTGTGTGACTGATCGAGAGGTAAGTCCACCATCAGCTGACTTTCTGTGCTTGCCAGTGGCTCTGCGTGAGCTGGAGGAGTGCCTTCAGCCCGCAGAGTCAATTTTGCAGGTGATACACGTCCTCTGTAGAGGATTGAAGGAGCTGGAGGTGAATGCTGTTGCGTCTGTGATGACACTGCGACAGTGGGCGGATTGGCGCGACGCTGGAGTCTTCGGCTGGAGGGACGTGGCGGGACAGGCAAGTGGAACCGGCCCCGTAAAGAATAAGGGAGGCTCCACCGAAAAGAACTGTGACGAAAGTGATCGGATTCAAGTAGGTGGGGCTCCGATAGTGGACGCAGTGGTGAGAGACGATCGCGTGGTGAGAGGAGAGAGAACGAGAGGGCAAGCAAGACGCCGGCTGATGAGTGCCGCAGGTCCTAGTGCCTTACGCCCCAAGCTAGCGACAGTCTCACGCCGTTCCACAGGGATGCAGATGGGACAGGATCTATACCTTTCCCATAGGGAGACCCAAATCATCACGGCATCCCAGAGAAAGAGGAGGGATCAAGGGAAGAGAGCTGGTTCCTCCGATAAGGGCGGACATGAGCCACCCTCCGCGGAGGCAGAGGGAAACCCCGAAGTTGGCTGAGGTGAAGGGGGTGCAAGCGGTCCCTTCTGAGGTCCCAACTAGGGGGGCATGAAACGCGTGGAGGAGGTGCCGAAGAGGCAAATTCAAGGGTGCCAGTCGGAGGGAGGAGCGCTGCCTGTGCGTGGCACAGAAGTCTCTGCCCCTGTTTCTGCTTGTTGTGTTGCAGGACCGAACCCTGGATACGCAGTAGGACCCGCTTCGTCGGAGATCTGCCCTCGTGGGACGGGCCGCTGGCCCCTATTGGTCTCAGCTGGCAGACAGGCAATGTGCCAAGCGGCTGGGGGTGGTACCCAGCTGGGATGCCCAGAAGGACCGGAAGAGGGGATATGCCTCCTCCGGACCACGAGAGGGCAGCCGCCCTGAATGGTATGGGGACCACGGGAACAGAGCTTGGAAGCTCAACCCTATAGGGGCCCGTGGTCACCGCCAGGAGGCGCCTGGATGGCCCTCAGCACTTCTGCCACACCCGGAAGTGCTGGGGGAAAGACAAGCAGGGACACCCAGAGTGCTTCCGGGTGCACACCAGGGAGTGCCGGCAGTAGTTTATGGCATCTCTAGCACGTCCAGGTGATTATTAAAGGGACCGCCTCCCTCCATTCGATGGCTGGAGTCGGGAGTGGAGAAAGGCGAAGTCTTGGAGGAGAGAGGAGAGTGGAGGCGGACCTGAGGAAGGCAGTGTGAAGGAAGGCCTGGACTTTGGGGAAGTACTGGGGTTGTGTGTGCACTTATTGTAAATAAGAATGTATAATAAACGTGTGTTGGGTGAACTATAGGTGTCCGCCTGTCTGTGTCCGGGCAATGCTCCACAATATACAGTATTTACTGTATATATATGCGCGTATGTGTGTATGCATATGTGTACGTGTGTGTATAGTATTTATTATTCTGCTTTCAGTAATGTTCATGAAAGCTGTAAAGATGCAAAGTATTCATTAGATTGGTTACAGGTGTTTGCTGCAAGTGTAGACAATTTCTAGGAGAGACCATATCAGAGTCTGATCTAACTCATCTTGGTATCTAACTGCTTCCTTGACATTCTACAATGCATTGTGATCAAGGACATTATGCGGGGCCTTTAGACCATCCATTTTCTGAAAACATCAATTTAAATCCTGTATTGCTGAGTGCTGAAGTCTATCATGAAATCAATGGTCACACTGTGGTGAACTAGTCATGGGTGTGACTCAGGTCATTTTCATGGCACACATTCACAAACCCACACTGACAGATTAAAGATGACACTGGAATAAGCAGAAGAAAAGCTGTTCATATAAGGGGAATTGTGACGGACCAGGTTCCACACTTCTTGGCAACTTGAACCCAGAACCAACGATAATGAAACCTAGGATGAGCCAAGAAATTGAGGAAACCCACACATAGTCAGCAAGAGTTAGGTGCAAGTGCTTTGTGCAAAATAGTGCAGTGCTTCTTCTTAATTAATAAATAAATAAATACATAAATAATTCATAAAATTAAAGTATGTGGTAAAGGTTAAAAGTTCAATAAATAACAATAAATCCAGAAAAACAGGTTTAAAATTTAGAGACAGTTCTTATTTAAAAATATACGAGCTCCAATTCTTCTAAAATTAAGCATCTCCTCTGCTTATGCCATCAGGGCTATGTCGCAAGAGGAGATGCCTGCTGACAAGTGCAGTCAATCTCAGGTCCCCACTACCAGTCTCTCGGTGTCTGAGGGGCGCCACAACGAACCACACACCTATCTCCCTCTGCAAGTCCTTCGGCCTCACAAGGGAGATGCCGTACAGTAGGCCATTCCTATTCCCAGACATCTTCACTCTATAAGAGCGCCTTCCTGCACACCCACACAAGCACTGGACCCATGCTGAGCTCTTTGGGGCTTTAACTCCTGACCACCTACCACCACATGGAACAGCATGGACTTCTCCACAATTCTGCCTCACCTCTCTTTATACACCTTTCTTTTTAACCCCCGTTTTCCTCTTGTCCTCCTTCAGTTGATTTTTTCTGCCTCTTTGAACTTCAAGAGATACAGATATGTTGGCACTGATCATAGCCTCTTATTATAGCCTCTGGAACAGTAATGAGGCAATAAACTAAACCATGTGGGTCTGCCCGCTTAACCAATCACCCCAATTCACACCCAGGAGTCACTCTGCCATGCTATTACACACACCTACACTCCACAAAAGCCTGACCATTCCTTAATTCATTTATTTTTTATATACACAATGCCACCAACTTCTCTTATGTCAAGATTGTGTTCATACCAAACTTAACCAGTGTCCAGGCCAGAATATGAACTCAAGACTCAGGCTGCAGCAGTAATCACTATTCTTTTGTGCTTTCCAGAGTAATTACAGTTTTAGCCTAATAGAAAATTTGTGTAATACCCCTCATTTTAAACTGGATATGACCACTGACCACTCTTTTTCAGTCCCCCCCCTCTCTCTTTTTACTCTTTGCAATTCTTTATGATACCCATCTACTTTCTCCATTTTTCCTTGTACATTCCTCAACTTTTATTCCAAAAGGATCTTATGCCATTTTTATTTATTGATTTTACTTTCTGGATGTTATAATCTATAAGTTATAAATTCTTTGATGATTGAATAAGGCCAGTAGATAAGCTCAGTCACTTCATATTAATTGTTTTTCTTATTCATTATCACACTCTGCTTTAAACTCAAATCTATTCTCTGCTTTATATTTCCTGCTTTTAAAATATTCAAACACTGAAGTAGGGTGATGAGTCCATTTTCTTTCTGTAGAAATGCCGTGCCCTGGTATTAAATGGAAAGGTCTGCTGACATGTGTGAAGTGGAAGCAGAGATGTGATTGGTGCTATTTACTACCAATCAAGGTATCGCGCACCGTTATTACTCCAATGACTTTTGTTTTTCTTGGGGAGATGAGAGGAAGAGCGTGTTGAGACAGAACAAGATGGGGGAGAATGTTGAACGAGTCTGTAAGAAAAAAAAAAGAAAAGAGAAAGATACTAAGTTTGTGGAAAGCACAAGAGCGAGAATAAAAAGACGAAAAGTTTTTTTGATGGTAAGTGTTAAAGGTGAGAGGCACTGAGCGGGTTTGGCTAATTGGAATGCGGATAGAAAGGGGAGCTTGGCTTTGAAAAAAACAAAAAAAAAAGGGTCAGACAAACGAAGAGTCGGATGCCTGCTTTACAGAATTTGTCGTCTACAGGAAATATGAAAAAGGGAACGCAAATAAATCCTGCATCAAGACGAAGCTACTGGCGTCATCCTAGACAGAGCTGTGAGATTCTTGTGAGTCACCACGGAGGTAAATGTGAAGCGTGGCGAAAGTTCTGGAAGGACACCGTGAGTACATGTGGAGTTGTAACTGCATATGAGCTCCAACGATTTTTTTTATATACTAGGCTGACCCATCTTTTAAGGCGACCAACTTTTAAGTTGACCACTTCTTAAGGCAATTCAATATGTAGATCAATTTGATATTTTATACAAACTCATTAATTTGGTTATATTGTATTTGAGCGGTATTACTTTAATACTCGTAGTTTCTGTTATTTTTGTGATGAAATTTAAACTTTTTTTCTATATTAAGGTCGCCCTTTTGAACCCCCCTGATATTTACTATGTGGTGAGGCATTGGTACTCCATCAACATTAATTATTTCCAGAGACATAATTTTGTCTATTTTTCCAGCGCATAGCGCACAAAAGCAAGGGAACGATGGGAGCACCAGAACTCTGCTCACATCATGTCGCTTCGTACCGCAAGCTGCAAGTAGTAAGTCTGTGATAAGCGGAATACCGCTACGCTTTCCACTCATGGGACGGAAGGACAATCCCGACCGCTTTTATATAGTAAGAAAGAAGAAGAAGATATCGCACAGTCTGGAGTAGAAAATCATATTTTACCTGGAAAAACGAAACTACAAATCCCATCGTGCATTGCAAAATGGACGGGGCGTGTGTGAAACTCCGCGCCTGCGTAGCACTCACGGGACGGAAGGACAATCCCGACCGCTTTTATATAGAAGGACTAGGGGGCTTCTGCGACAATATTTTATTGTTCATTTCTATGTGTGAACCTTGTCTGTGCTGTAACTCGGACAAATTAATTGAGTCAAGTTAAACTGTAATAATATCCCTTGAGTGGCATGTTTAATAAATGTATTTTATTATTATTTTTTATTGTTTCCTATCCATGATTGTGTGGAGTGCTTACATGGTGGTTGTATTCAACATAATTAATAAAAGGAGTGAGAGTTTACAAATCATTACTTTGAAATATTATAACAGCAGGGATAAATATAATTGTTTCATTGGACCCATTGGTTATTAAAATTTATTGGGACGTGTTTAATGTGGATCCCACCAGTGAAATTTCATCCTATGACATAGATAACGTGCCAATTCAATGGTGGGAGGACTACAATAGATTGAAATATTCCATGAACTATACAATTTAATGAAAGTAAATTTTGTGAAGACGTGGCTGCAGATAAACAAAGAGAAGCGGCTTTAACAAAACAACAGCCTGTAACTTTGCAATAAGCTGCAAGCCAAGTTCTGAAGTAGAGTAGCATGTCCCATGCTAACTCCTGCATTTGGATGTCTATTTTACCCATGACTTCTGTATATCCCTTTGGGAAATATCGATAAATATTTACAGTAACTTGTCAATTAAATGTTATGCTTTGCTAGAGTTTACAAGAACTGTAATGATTTATTCTATTGATCAAATTTAACAAGACTACTGTAAAATAATAGAATATAAACTCTTCTCTGTTATCTTGGATACTGTGAGTAGTGCCCTCATTATAAATATATTCAGTAAGGCAGGACTTACCAACCAGAATAGGGACTGTCACAATAGTTTGTGTTACTGGTAATTGGGCCAGCAATTCTTGGAGGAGACAGACAGGGAAAGAAGGAAAACCACTGCAGTGACTTAAAATACTTAGCTCAAAATAAAAAAAAGAACAAACTTTTAATCCACTGCACCCTGTAAACCCATAAACAAACTCACATATAAATCTAAAGTAAGTAATCTTAAACTGTGTTCTGGAGGATTTTGCAAGACCTTATAGCAGTTCAGGCTAAACTGATTATATTAATATTACTGTTTTTTTAATACAAGTAAACAACCCAAGTTAGAGTTCTTTCCTTTTTATTATTATTACATACAGATGTCCACTGTTTTTCACCCAGTCAGAATTTTGAAATTATTTTGTGGTAACCTGAAATGTGAAATAATTATAATCCTATCAAACAAAAACTGTGACCTTTTGCAGTTCTTCAAAGATAAAGATAGAAACATAAAGTTACAGTATGCTACCTTGGGGCCTCCATGGACTGGACTTGTTTTACCAGCACATTCTACAAATGCTCAATCAGATTGAAATGTAGGAAATTTAGAGGCCTGGTCAACTTCTTGAACTCTTTGTCAAGATCCTCAAACCATTTCTGAATAATTTTTGCAGTGTGTCGGCTGAAAGAGGCAACTGTCATCAGGGACTATTCTTGTCATGAGGGGATGCATATGGTCTGTAACAATCTTTAGGTAGGTGGCATGTTTAAAAGGAACATTCCCATAAATGCCAGTATTTAAGATTTCCCAGCCATCTTCTATTATTCCATGGTTCAGTTCTGATGCTCACATACCTATTGTAGGTGGTTTTGGCAGTGGACAAGGGTCAACATAGGTAATATAACTGGTCTGCAGCTATGCTGCTCCATACACAGCAAGCTGAGGTGCACTATACATTCTACCAGCATTCTCTCATGGCCAGCATTAAGTTTTTCAGCAATTTGTGCTACAGTAGTGCTTTATGGGATCAGACCAGATAGCCTAGCCTTCACTACACAAGAGCATGAATGAGCCTTGGGTGCCCATGAACCTGTCACCAGATCACCAGTTGTACTTCCTTGGACCACTATTGGCAGGTATTTATCACTGCATGCCTGGAACACCAGACAAGACCTACTATTTTAGGGGATGTTCTGACTCGGGCATCTAGCCTTCACAGTCTGGCCCTTGTCAAAATCACTGAGTCCTTAAGCTCAGTGCAGGTCAACAACAACAACAACAACATTTATTTATATAGCACATTTTCATACAAATAATGTAGCTCAAAGTGCTTTTGAAGCTCATATGGAGCCCTAGGTGGTGAGAGGTTCCCCTCTCTGAAGTGCATCCTTTGAGTTACCAGAACAGCACCCGTTGGTATCCATAGTGCTGTGTCCATAGCATGGTGTCAATACTGTGATAGCTTCTCAGGTGGCGTCTGTGGTATAGTGGGTCCACAGCTCACTGAGCAAAGGCCATTCATTTTTAAATAAATAATCCCTGCTCTTGCGGCGGCTTAGCGAGGGGGTGTTGGGCCATGGCGAGCCGCGGGATGCTCGGGGGTGTGGGCGTTTCTCACCGAGTGCACAGGTGAGAAACTGCCCACATCCGTGATTGCTCCCGTGGCTAATACGTTACATGGCCCCTCGTCATTTAAAAGAAGCGCGAGTCGGTCGGGAGAGGGAAGAGGGGAAAAGAAAGAAGGAAACGGAGGTTGGAAGCAGGAAGCCGACCGGAGCCAAGGATCGGTGAGGCAACTGACAGCAGGAGCAGAAGTAGGCAATAAGAAGGTCAGCTGCATTGAGAGCGTCTCACCTGTTGCAAAGCCCAACCGGGAGAAGAAGGTGAGATGCCAACGCTAGATGCTAGTTTTAAAAGAAGGCACCGGGCTCGTTTTTAAAGACTGCTTCCTAATCGTTTTAACCTTTGGTTTTAAAGGATTGATTTTTCTAATGGTTTTACCTCCACGTTTTCATTTTATGGATTATTAATTTATTGAAGAACTGAAGCACTGCACTTTACTTATTGAACACTTTTGTTGGATTTTAAATAAAACCATTGTTGCACTTTTTTCAACCATCCCCTTGCTCAGATGTTATTGCCTCCACTGACTAGCTCACTCAGTAGCATTGACGGTGTTGGGTTCAAGGGTTCCCAAACAGCAGATGGGAGCGTGGAGCCAGAACCCACATCGTCACAGCGTCCTATGTTGCCTATAGGGTTGACTGGCTCATTTTTGCCTACTTACAGTACATCAACTTCAAGATCTAACTGTTCACTTGATGCCAAATATTTCCCACCCACTGACAGATGCCATTGTAACAAGAGAATCAATTTTATTCACTTCACCTGCCAACAGTTTTAATATTGTAGCTGTCAGTTGTCACAGACGGCTGGGGTTCTTACCCGGCCGGGATGTCTAGAAGGACCAGAAGCTGGCATTAAAAGCTTCCGGGTCAGGAGGACACAACCGCCCTGGAGCAGGAGAGGACCACGGGAGAGGAAGAAAGACTTTCCTACTCGTTGGGACCCGTGGCCACCGCAAGGGGATGCTTTAAGCCTCCTGGAACCCGGGAGAACATTACTTCCGCCACACTTGGCAAGATGGCGGAGGAACCTGCCAGGGATGCCCGGAGTGCTTCCAGGGCAAAGGGCAGCACTTCCGCCACACCAGGAAGTGCTGCCGGAAGTTCGTTCCCAGCCACCTGGAATGCATCCGGGCGGGAATAAAAGGGCCCGCCTCCTAACAGTCGGGGAGCTAGAGTCGGGAGAAGGAGCAGGACGAAGCTCCCAGGAGGAGATTGGCGACTAACTGTGGTGATTATTGTTGTGTGCTTTGTGTCGTGTTTGGGACTGTGTTTATTTGATGTTAAATAAACGTGTGAACTTTATAAAGATGTGGTCTCTGACTGGTGGTGTCCGGGCGAGTCTCACACAGTGTATATCTATGCATTTTTCCTGATTAAAACATTTTTCATATTATTTTGTAATTTCCTTTTTGTTTTTGCTATTTTCATAGGAGTTGTGCAAATAACATTTAATTAATCTTATTTTAATTAGTTATAATTAGTTATAACTTATTAGTTATAAAGAAGTTCAGTATGCTTAATTAATTGATGACAACAGTAGTAAATACATGTCAGATTTACAAACAATTCCTCATAGAGTTAATTAGATTTTTTTGTTATTAAGTAAAATAGGAAATTTTTCCATTTGGTTATGAAAGGTGGGTTATAATTTTTCCAGTTATTTAATATAAGGCAAAGTACTAGCAACACAGTGTAAGTTGTCACAAAAGATTGTTAATTAAACACTAGTGGTGCATTAGGTTAGAAGATTGTGAATTACAGGTAGTCCCCAGGTTACGGACATCCGACTTACGAATGGGGCCGCAGTAACCACTGCTCCGTCATCTTTGGCCTGGGGACGCTGCAAGCGGTGGCTGGAGGGGGGCGATTTCGCTGCCTGCACAGTGTAGTGTTCCTCGGGCGGCTACCGGCGGCAAGCGGTTTCACTTCCTAGCCACCACACATGGCTGCCCCATTCATTCTCGGTGGGCGGCTGGTAATGCTGCAAGCGGTGGCTGGATGGAGGCTGGAGGGGGACGATTTCGCTACTTGTGCAGTGTAGTGTCCCTCGGGCGGCTCCCGGCAGCATGCGGTTTCACTGCCCACCCACCACATACGGCTGCCCCGTTCGTTCTCGGTGGGCGGCCGGTAATGCTGCAAGCGGTGACCCAGTTGTGGCTGAACGGTGCGGTGGGGGAGTAGCATTGTAGTGTGCATCGGATGGCTGCCTATTAAATGGGGGCAATTCACTACCCGCTTTTGGCTGCACCGTGTTCGTTCTCGGTGGGCAGATGCTGCAGGCAGCATACTGTAGTGGAGGTGACTGTGAGGTGGGCTGGTGATGAACCGCCCGTCGATGCTCCCATTCATTCTCAATAGCAAGCCTGCTTGTACTGTTACGTACATAGCAGGAAGTTCTCTTGTCAGTACATCAGACGTGTTGATGACTGGTGCCTTCCTGCTGTGATAGCGTGTACAGTGCTGTGCAGAAGAGCTCATCTTAATCTTTTGTCTTCACCCTTCAACAATGTCTCTGAAACACAAATCTGATACAGTAAAGAAGAGAAGAACCATCACCATTGAAAATAAAGTAGAAAGAATTAAAAGGTCAGAGAGAGGTGAAACTCCATCATTCATTGGCAGAGCACTTGGTTACAGTTGGTCAGCAATAGCATTTATTACATTTATGTACCTGTTCTGACTTGCATACAAATTCAACTTAAGTACAAACCTACAGTCCCTATCTCTTACATAACCCGGGGACTGCCTGTACTGTGAATCCAAGGCCGTTTGATATATCTACCCATCCTTCCATTTGCTTAACCCTTATTTCCTTACCTTATCCACCCTTAACCAGAGCAGGGCTGTGAGGAAGCTGGAATCTGTCTCAACAAGCATAGATTGCAAGGCAGGAACAACCCTCTGGCAGGCCACTAGTCTGTCATAGAGTGAACATAAACATATAGAGGCCAACTGAACAATGATCAGTTAACCTAACCTGCACATATTTGAAATGTGGCAGAAAACTAGAGAACCTGGAGGAATCCCAGGCAGCAACATGAAATTCCATGAAAGGAGAACTCAGGACATGAACCTTGTCTTCTTGTTGTGAGGAAGCAGCAAGACCTCTGCGCCACCATGCTTCCCTATATCGCAATAAAAACACTTTTTATATCTTGGGTATTGATCTGTGAATATTTTACATAGTCTAAGGCAGGATGGATATGTGTGGTATACATTTTGAAGTTTTTTTTTAAATTGGAATAGAAAGAGCTTATTCCCAGAGGATCTAGATGTGCATTCTTTTGAAATCACAGGTATTATTTGGAAATACAGGTAAAATTCTGTTACAACGAACTGCCAGGGACCTAAAAAATATTTTGTTGTAATGAAAATTTCATTGTAATGAGATAATATATTTGTCAGTATGGTGCTTTCTTTAACTTGCATCCAGGCATTTGCAATCATTTCAATAGCTTCTTTCTCGTTAATTTTAATCTCGTCCTGTCAACAAGTTATGCTGACAAGAATTTTTCTCAGCATTTCCTTGCGATAATGCACTTTCAGGGTGCGAATGATGCCCAAATCCAATGGCTGAAGCACTGCTGTGCAATTGGGTGGGAGGAATTCAATGTGAACATTATCTAAATGCGGAAGCATGTTGTGGGCAGCACAGTTATCAATCAAAAGCTGAATCATCCTTTTCTTCTTCATATTGTAAGGTTTCTGAACTCTTTTGGGATCCCGCCACTCCCCACCCAACGGGAACGACATGCTGAAGTGCATCCCGAAGTGCAATTGCCGTGTCTGTGTAAGATTGTTTGTCCGTTGCCGGGGCAGGGCAACAGCAGACACACAGAGCTGCAGTGAGATGCCACAGAAGCGAATCCAAAAAAGATCGTGATCGCGCTATAAGTCCCTGTCTTACACCCCAAAACACGAGGCTGAGTCTCAGTACTTTAGCAATACCAGCTTTATTCAGCTTGAAACAGGAACAGCACGGTTATTTATTGTAGCGTGATCTGCCACTCTTCTATACACAGACACAGCAGACAGGCAGGGTTGTGACAAGGTTAGTGGCCAAGTAATCCTGTTACCTGCATTTACAATGTTCCTTGGATCACCCATCAAGATCTTTTCTGTTTGCTATAGTGCTGAGCCGCATCAGAGCTTTGAGCATGCTGTTGATCCGGCAACAGATAAACAGACTTCCACAGATGCGGTGATCGCATTTCGGGACACTCTTCAGCGTGTCGTCTAGTTAAAGGTGGTCCCAAGAGAGTTTAGAAACCTCACATTTTCTTGAATGAGTGCTGCATTAATAGGAATGCTTCTTGAACGAGTATCACTTAACCACATAAAAACTGCTTTTTCGATGTCTTCAAATGCAGTAGTTCGCATACATTTGCAACTTGAGATTTTTCTTCGTAGTTTGCTCAGTCTTTCAAGAAAGTTGACAGTGTCGATGGTGAAGTTCCGAATTCACTGGCAACGCCTTTTTTCTTTTTGCCGCAATCGAAAGCTGCAAAAATGTAAAGTTTTTTTTTTTTTTTAATATGAACTGTTATCGTTTTTTCGCGTCTGCCGTTTCTATAGGAGGGTGACAATGAGTTAAATTTCAATGGATGTTTTTCATATGTTGACGAGCAATAAGCAACAAGTATCACTGAAAACCACCGAAAACAAAAACAGCAAAAAAAAAAAAAAAAACCAGTACAAGGAAAGTCCGAAGAAAAAAATTTTTTTTTTTTCAATGTTTCTGTTCTGGGGAGTGTTGTGCACAACTGAGCTGTGACCACAGAACTAACTGCTCTGTGGCTGATTCATTCAAGCATTTTAATGTCTTTTGGGCACTTCATTGTAATGAAAGTATCTGCTGAATCTACTTTGTATTAACAAGATTTCTATAGACTCGTGTCATATGGGGAAACTGTCGGGACCATAAAAATACTTTGTTGTAATGAAAATTTCATTGTAAAGATATTAGTTGTAACAGAATTTGACCTGTAGTACATTTATATTTATTGCAACTCTAGTGTATAGAGTCTACATTAAATATTTTGAGGGCTGTTTAAGAAAGTTGAGCAGGTTTCTTGTAACTAAAACTCTAAGTAAAAAAAATGATTAAAGGGTATTTTTGAGACACAGTGTTCAAAAGATGGAAATATTTTGTTAATATACAAATCGCTGATGGTCCTAATGAGAAACAGGTTAGATCAGGTTGGGGAGCATGAACTAGTACAGCGTGTTGCCGCACCCACCACACAACAAGACAGCTCGGGATCCTGGTTAGCAACCCCCCCAGGCAGACTTGCCTTCCAGTTCCACCCTCCAGAAATGACCATCTATCTGCCGCAGCCAGGTGTTACATGGGCACCCCGTTGGCTTGATCCTCAGCAATGAGGTACCTGTGAGCTGGAACACCCTCAGGGAATCAAGCCACATGTTGGTAGTGCCATAACTGCCAATCCCCCACAATGCAGGTAATGTTCCTCATTTGGGACTCCATGAACAACTGCTCATTTGACACAAAGTCAAACCGGCGGTGCCCAAGCATCCTCCGAAGAGACAAAGTAACAGTCTTTGTCTCAGGTCACAGTCAAGTCTTCATTTCAGGTCACTGGATAGTGTCCATGTCTTGCAGCCATACTGCAAAACAGGAAGCACCAGCACTCTAAAGGCTTGAAACTTTGTCCTTTTGCAGAGATATCAGATGTGCCACACACCCCTTTCCAGGGACCTCATGACCCCCATGCTCTCCCAATACGTCTGCTGACTTCATAGGAAGAATCACCAGAGACATGAATATCACTGCCGAGGTAGGTAAGTCTCTTGGCAAGATCAACATTCCCACTGCAGACAGACACACTGCTGATGGCTGTGTCCAAGAGGTCATTAAAGGCCTGGTTTATCAAGGACATTTGCTCAGTTTCTTGAGTGAGTGCCAAGATTAGAGCATCCATTGACTCAGGTACCTCATTGGCAAAGTCAAGATGAGTCAATCTCCCTTCATCAACAGATGCCCCACCGCCACTGGACCCCTTGACCCTGCCCAATACTCAGTCCATGTAAGCACTGAACAGAGTAGGAGGAAGAACACACCCTTGATGAACCCCAGAATCAACTGGGAAAAATGCAGAGGTTCTGTCTCCACTCTGCACAGCACTCACAGTACTAGTTTACAGGTTGGCCATGATATCCATAAACTCTGGGGAGATCCTGTGATATCTCAGGATATCCCTCAGGGCTACTCAATTAACTGACTCAAATGCTTTATGAAAATTGACAAAGGCTGTAAAAAACTCTGGCAATATTCGCATTTGCGCTCGATGTGAACCCTCAGTGCAAGGATGCATTTGATGGTAGACTTCTTAGGTGTAAAGCGAGACTGCTTTGGTCGCTGGTAGGTAAGCAAGTGATCACAGATCCTATTGAGGACAACCCTAGCAAGGACCTTACCAAGTACAGAGAGCAGTGCTATCGCCCTGTAGTTGCCACATCCATCCCCTTCCAGATAGGGATGAAAAGTTCAGTTTTCTAGTCAGTTCTGTTGACGTTCATCTCCTAAATGGAAGCAAAGATTGCTTGCAATGCCAGGAGGACAGCCTTACCACCAGATACCATGGATTACTGCAGTGTTCCCTTCCCTCAGCTGGTTCACCACCTGTGCAATCTCATCTCTGATTGGGTGGTATACAGATAATTGGAGGATCAAAGTAGCCAGCTGAGCTGGCTACAACTGCAGTGATGGTAAGGACCATTCCATCACCCGCCCTGACTGCGACTCTCTGAGGAACGGATTTGGATGTGCATAATGCTTTCATTTCTCTCTAAGAAAGGTGTGGGTCAGTAGACCATAAATAGTGAGAAGCACATCCTATAAATTGAATATTGTATGCTTTAAGAATTTTAGGAAAATAGAGTATGATTGTCTTGTAATAGTAAAACTGAAAGTAACATTGCAGATCCAAAGTGTTTCCTATATTGGTACCACATTCTAAATGAGAGCTCAACTATTTAAAAATGTAAAATTGTTGAGGCAGTTTTAAATATTTTGGATGTGGCTGACTTTCAGCAGTCTAAAGCAGTGTTTTACACAAAATTAAAATTTCTTCCAATTATTAAGTCTGAAATATTTAGCTACAATTCCAGTTAGGGACAACCATGTTAAACAGAACTGGTTAAATTTTATTTAATGCTTCAGAGTTAAAAATTATCACAGAGAAGAGACAAAAGTGATTGTTTCACATATTAGTTTCCATACTCTGTTAGTTTTTTTATGAAAATTATAATGAAATATATCTGTCTTCAACCTTGGTTGGATTTATTGGAATGTCCAACGTCAATTGAATAGTTGCAATAATACCATTTTCTTTTCAGTTTGTGACTGGCATCCTTGATATTCCAAAATCCATCCATCCGTCTTCTAAATCCGCTTATTCCACCTATTTCAGCAAGTATCAGACGCAAGGGAGGAACAATTGTGACGATGCAGGTTCACTCCATGCTCCCATCTTGCCTCTGGGAGCCCTTGAACCCTACACCATCAGTAATGTTACCAATGAGCTAGGCAGTGAGGCACAACGTAGCAAGGGGATGGTGCAAAAGTGCAAAGAGCTTTTATTAAAACAATAATCAAAAACAATGTTCAAATTAAATAAAGTGCAGTGCTTCAAAAGTCAATAAATAATCCATAAAAACAAAAGTGAAAAGTGGAGGTTAAAATCCATTAGAAAAAATCTTAAAACAACAAGGTTAAAATAACGCAGGAAGCAATCCTTTAAAAACAAAACAAGCCCAGTGTCTTCTTTACCTGGCGGCTCCCTTGCTTCTCCTGTCTGGGCTTCTCAATAGGGGAGTCGCCCTACCTGCAGCTGGCCTTCTCTCTACCTGCTTCAGCTGATCGGATCGCCTCACCGATCCCTGGCTCCGGTATGCCCTTCCAGATAGCGACTTGGGTTCCACAGCGACCAGGGCGCCCACGCTGGGGAATAAACACCCCAAGTCCCGACTCCCGCTGCCTTCCGTGGCCTTACACAGAGAGTCATCCGCCTTCCAGTCGCTCCCGCTCTTCAAAATAAACTCAGCGGGAGTGACCATTACGACTACTCCTTGGGTGTCGGCCCAACACCCAGGCTCCCTGGTCAGCTGCACTTGCTCACTCGCTCGCTCTCCTGCACCGGCTTTCTCTCTCTCTCTCTCTCCACTGCTTCCTGCTTTCTTCCTGCAACCTTTGTTCTTTCCCTTTCCTTTCCTCTTCCTTAGCCGACTCCCGCATCTATTTATGAAGGGGATGTGGTAGTTGTGGCAATCAGCAGCCCCTGGGAACAATTACGGATGTGGACCGTTTCTCACCTGTGCACTTAGGTGAGAAACGCCCACATCACAAACTCCTCAGGAACCGCTTCAGCCACACTACAACCACGCCCCCTTGCTAAGCTGCGAGTACGGTGATTATTTATTAAAACTGGCCTTTTAGACGTGAGCTGTGGACCCACTATACCACAACAATCCCTTGCCAGTCCCAGTCCATCACATGGTGAACACACACTCTCACACTCTTTAGGGCCAATTTAGCACCGCCAATCCACCTAACCTGCATTTCTTTGGTCTGTGGCAGGAACACAGAGCACCTTTAACAAAGCAATGCAGACACAGAGAAAACATGCAAATTCCAAGCAGGGAGCACTCAAGCTGTGAACCCCAGTCTCCTTACTGCAAAGCAACAGCACTACCATTGCACCACTACGACACCCATATTCCAACATATAAAGTTTAATTAATGATCAGTTATTCAGTTTTAATTTGCCAAAGGAGTCATAATTTGTCTTTCCTAAATTAAGCTGTTGAAAAGAACCAAAAGTTGACCCATACAATAAGTGACATTTCAAAACAACAATGTGAACACTTTAACCATGGGCAATCTTTTATCCCCAAACAAACTGAAGATACAACACTTATGACTATCAGTCCAAATCACACCAGAAACAAATAAATCTGCCACAAGAATATGAATGTAATAATAAAGAGCTACCAGAATAGTGATAGTAAAGGAAGTTTTATTTCAAACAAGAAACCTGGCATAACTAAAATATTAACAAATGGTAAAAGTTTAAAATTTTTAACACTATAAATACTGCTGTCTTGTCTTTGACAAGCTATGTTTAAATGTTTTTCACATCTTCCAGCTTGCACTACTCATGTTTATTTTATACTCAGTATCATGTTCTGTACAATTGCTCAAGCCTCTAATCTGCCACCTTAGGCTGATTTTCAGATCTTTTCAGTTCTTAATCATATTCTGTACTACATTTCATTTTATGTTCTGGCAGTCTATATTTACTATTTGCTATTAAGGATGAAGATGACAGATGACTTGCTGTTAATGTAAAGGTTAGTGATGAGCCTTGATTGCCAGTCAGGCTGGCAACTCAGCTAAAGTGAGGTATGTTCGGTATTTCTTAGACTGCTTCTGCTATTGGGCTCACTATGACTTGTATCTACTTATTCAGAATTCAACCGCTGCCTGTAGTTGGATCGACTGAGCCACATCCCACTTCAGTTTTTTTTTTTCTTGGATTAATCAAAGCCTTTTCTTCACATATTAAATACTAGCAGACCTCGTGCGCTTCACTGCAGTCGCTGTAGTTGGAATAATTATGTATCTACATGTGACTTATAGAGCTTCTTTATATACAACATTTTTGGTTTGTCCTCCTGGAGCCAAAATATACTAAGAAACACTAAGTAGAAACACTAAAGGAAAAATACTATTTAGTAAGTACTGCGTCTAGTAAACAGTAAATCAGTAAAGGAGAGAGGACTAAACACTAAGGAAAAAGAACAGCAAGACCGCATCAGCTGCGGAGCTCAGCTCGGAGCGAAATGAAGTGAATGAAATGAGGTGAATGGGAGGGGAGATGATCACGTGACTCCCCAACCCGCCTTAACTCTCAATCCCTCCACAAACAAACAAACACAGTCTCTTGGATCCCAACTCTCCTTTATATAAATCAGTAAAGGAGAGATGACTAAACACTAAGGAAAAAGAACGGCAAGACCGCATAAGCTGCGGAGCTCAGCTCGGAGCGAAATGAAGTGAATGAAATGAGATGAATGGGAGGGGAGATGATCACGTGACTCCCCCACCCGCCTTAACTCTCCGTCCCTCCACAAACACAGTCTCTTGGATCCCAACTCTCCTTTATATAAATCAGTAAAGGAGAGAGGACTAAACACTAAGGAAAAAGAATGGCAAGACTGCGTCAGCTGCGGAGCTCAGCTCGAAGCGTAATGAAGTGAATGAAATGACTTGAATGGGA
This sequence comes from Polypterus bichir lapradei, assembly GCA_026402145.1. Classification (NCBI taxonomy): domain Eukaryota; kingdom Metazoa; phylum Chordata; class Cladistia; order Polypteriformes; family Polypteridae; genus Polypterus; species Polypterus bichir. The sequence goes on from JANRMT010062804.1 coordinate 24,544,736, forward strand.
GGGGACATGATCACGTGACTCCTCCACCTGCCTTAACTCTCTATCCCTCCACAAACACACAAACACAGTCTCTCGGATCCCAACTCTCCTTTATATGTATAGATGTAATATCATATTTTTCAATATTTAAATGCAACCAAGAATTTTTCAGCCAAGTATAAAGGAAATAGTGAACTTCAAAAACAATCAAATCAATTTTTCTGGCAGTATTTTGGACATAGCAGGTAGCAATCACAAATAAGCTTCTCATCTATTGCAAAGCATAATTATGCTGCACCCAAATGTAAAAACACTGAACATTTTCACCAGTCAACCACAACATTAAAACCACGGACAGGTGTAGTGAGTAACATTGATTAGCTAGTTACAATGTCAGCTGTCAAAGGGTGGGATGTATTAAGCAGTAAGTGAACAGTCAGTTCAGGATCTGAGAGACTTTGACCAGGGCCAGATTGTGATGTCTAGATAGCTGCGTTAGAGCTTCTCCAAAATGGCAGGTCTTGTAGGGTGTTACTTGTATACAGAGGTTACTACCTACCAAAAGTGGTGAACTGGTGACAGGGTCATAGGCACCCAAGACTCACTAATGCACATGGGGAGCGAAGGCTAGCCCATCTGGTCTGATCCCACAAAAGAACTACTGTAGTCTAAATTGCTGAGAAATGTAAGGCTGGCCATGAGAGAAAGGTGACAGAAAATGTTGTGCATTGTAGCTTTCTGTGCATGGGGCAGTATAGCCAGAGAATGGTCGGAGTGCCCATGCTAATCCTTGTCCACTGCTGAAATTGCCTACAATTGGCATAAGAGTGTCAAAACTGGACCATGGAACAGTGGAGGAAGGTGCATGATCTGATTAATCTAATTTTCTTTTAAATCATGTGGATGACCAGATGTGTGTGTGTTGTTTATCTGGGGGATGAACAGCAGCAGGATGCACTATTGGAAGAAGGCCAAGTTGGCTGAAGCAGTGTGATGGTCTGGGCAATATTCTGCTTGGAAACTTGAGTCCTGGCATTCATATGGCTGTTATATTGACACATACTACCTACCTAAAGATTGTTGTAGACAACGTACACTCCTTCACGGCAATGATATTCTCTGATGGCAGTGGCCTTTTTCAGCAAGATAATGTGCCCTGCCACACTGCAAAAATTGTCATTAATGAATTGAGGAACATGATATAGAGTTCAGGTTGTTGGCCTTACCCTCAAATTCCCCACATCTTAATCTATTTACGCATCTGGGGGATGTGCCGCACAAACAAGTCTGATCCATGGAGGCCCCACCAGCAACTTACTGCAACTTACAGGATTTAAAGGATTTGCTGCTAACATATTGGTGCCAGATAGCACAGAACACCTTCAGAGGTCTTTCAGAGTCCAGGCCTTGATGAGTCAGATCTGTATTGATGGCACAAGGTGGTAGTGTTTGGGTTTGGGTGGTTACACAATATTAGACAGATGGTTTTAATATTGTGGCTGATGTTGTGTATAACCAGTCAGCCTTATATTATGTTTTTATATTATATGAGCAGGTGGCGCAGTGGTAGTGCTGCTGCCTTGCAGTAAGGAGACCTGGGTTCGCTTCACGGGTCCTCCCTGTGTGGAGTTTGTATGTTCTCCCCGTGTCTGCATGGGTTTCCTCCAAAAGACATGTAGGTTAGGTGCATTGGTGATCCTAAATTATCCCTAGTGTGTGGGCTGGTGCCCTGCCCGGGGTTTGTTTTCTGCCTTGCACCCTGTGTTGGCTGGGATTTTGCTCCAGCAGACCCCTGTGACCTTGTAGTTAGGATATAGCGGGTTGGATAATGGATGGATGGATGAATAGTATATAAGGAAACCCAAATACCTAGAATAAACCAAAATGAAAACCACATTAATTTGGTAATTTCAAACAGAAAGTAGCCCAACTAGGGATGAAGCTCTGAAAAGCAGCAAGTACTACAGCAGCACCCCAGTGTCTGTTTAATTTGATATGTAAATCCGATAATGGCTAAGGTATGATTTCATGTGAAACTGTTATGCTTCAAGATTAATAATGGCATTAATACTAGAATTACACTAGAATTTATTTGATCTTTGGACTTCAGGCTTCACACATTCTATAGTTTATGCCTACATTTTTTAACATTTATCACTAAAATATGAAAGAGTTTCTGTTTTAACAATGTGTTTACACAGATTACTGTAGAAATGGAACACACATGAAATGCATGTGTTCCAAATAACAATCTATTATTTTCACCCTAAAACTCCAGCAGTTCACTCCCAGATAATCAAACAAGGCATGAGGTGGGAGAAGTTTGTGAACGTTCTGCGACGGTGGGGTGATGGAATAGCAGGCTGCTTGCTGCTTGTCTTAATCGGTACATTTACAGGACAAAAGACGCTGACGGAGAGGTGCGACCGGATTTAAGGTGGGCTGGATTTATGAGTTTTCGCGTAGGCTCTGGTAATTCTAGTGTTAAATGATCATTAAAGTTCACAAAATGTTTTTAAAAAGTCATTGTGTACACTTGCATGTGTGCAAAATTTAAAAAATACTAAATGTATCTCTACAAATAATCAGTCAGTAGCTTCCTCTTATTCTTCTGGCATGAGGCATGAAACAAAACTATAGAGGGTGCCGACTATTGTTGGGTCCACTCTCACAAACATCATAACTAAATGAGACATGCACCATAACCAGCAAGAGACACACTCATTGGAAGCAGCAGCAAAGTCACCAATGTTGAGCTTTATTTTACTTTTTTTTGTAATCATTTATTAGATGTTGTTCTTCTCCATAACAAAAACATTTGTTTCATTTAGCCATCCACACCCCTTCATTAGATAAGTAACCAAACGTTTAAAAAATACTCATACTCTTGGAAGAATAAGCAATTTGATATCATGCAGAAAATAGGTTTTCACGTTTAGTTTGTTTTTTTGCCTTTTGGGTCATACTGCTACTGAGGATTAACCTGATAATTACAACGTCAATGCATCAAACAGTTTTAGATTTTTTTTATCTAACATTAGAAGAAGCAAGACTTAATATCATTTGATTAAAATATAGATAAATTGGAAAGAGAAAGTCAACAGATAATGCTCATCAGTTCACCTCACCTGCACTTGCACTGAAGTACTGTGAAGAGGATATTCAGTGTGAAAGTGAGTAGTCTAAAAAAACAGAAGGAACAGGTTATATGGAGTAATAAAAACAGTCAAATATAAATGAAAGAATTCCTCACACATCTCACAGTGACATAATAATATTCTCACTCCAATTTAATCACCAGTGCAAATGTTTGAATAATGATTAGATGGCTCTAAACATGTATTTATTGGGTTTGATACATGGACCAATGGACTGGAAGAAAAAATGCCTCAGTTTAGCCATTAATCTCTTAACAATTATTATGGATTCCTCAGAAATCATTCCTTTCATTTAAAGATCATTGTCTTTCAGATTAATTACATCCATCCATTATCCAACCTGCTATATCCTAACTACAGGGTTACGGGGGTCTGCTGGAGCCAATCCCAGCAAACGAAGGGCACAAGGCAGGAAACGAACCCCGGGCAGGGAGCAGATTAATTACATTTTTACTATAATTTACCTTGTTGGTTTATTTTGTTTTGCCTTGCATTCTTCTTTACTTGCCGTGTGATGATACATGCTATGCTATGTAAAAAGAGCAAATATTCAAGAAATTCGAATACCTGGAAAACCCATATGAACCCGAGCAGAATATACATATTCAAAATGAAAGCTCAAAGTCTGGAAATGACGCTAGGCAAAAATGCCACACATTAACATTAGTGATGATCAGCTCCAAGTAATTTCTTATGAAACTACAATTGTGATAAATTTTATGCATGCTTTCATTTACAGAACTGATCTTTTTCATTCTAGCGGTTTTAAGGATCTGGAGTCTTATACCTAGCAACAAGAAATACAACAAGAACCCTGAGCTGAATGTACTGTAATTCTATCAGAGAGCACACTTACACTTCCTTATATTAGTCAATTTAGAGACACCAATTAACCTAATATTAACAACTAGGTTCAAAATCCAAAGTACCATTTGTCAGTTCTTAATTGATATAGGGAGAATGTGCTAACTCCATACAGATAGTGACCCAGCCAAAATGTGATACATTCTTGAACCCTATAGTTCTGTGGCTGCATTACTAATCACTGAGCCATTATGTGATCCCCCGTGACAGATTTTAAGTTATAAAATGTACTAATGTGAGCAGTTTATAATTATTACACCACATGATTACATTCTATATAGATATGTGACTAGATTTAATATAAATATGCTTCATTTTTGAAAGGGCTAAATAAAGGTTATAACCTACAAGTACAAGATGTTACTATACTATAAAATTTAGCTGTGAATTTCCCCTTGGGATTAATAAAGTATCTATCTATCTATCTATCTATCTATCTATCTATCTATCTATCTAT
>JANRMT010062804.1:24549203-24561149 GCA_026402145.1 Polypterus bichir lapradei
CTATCTATCTATCTATCTATCTATCTATCTATCTATCTATCTATCTACTACTGCATGAAACACTACCTCCAACAGAGAGGGAGGTTACCTTTAAAAGCTCTAGTCATTTGCAATACAAAAGTAACTATAATACATGCTGAGGTAATAGGCACCGGGGCTTAATGTCACATGACAAGCAGACTTAAACAAATCTTCAGTTTTTACCTCAACAAAAGGTGCATAAATGGCATATTGGTACAATACCTTAAAAAAAAAAACTCATAATATTTTGAAGGGAAAGCTATATTTTATAGTCTTACCTGTGGTCTATGCTAAAGTACCTGTAGAAACAAAGTCTTCATTTTTCTGAGTTCATCAGACTGTTGATTTTCACTAATTTCTTCTCTCAGACTATCATGCACTACTATGTCATTCTGCCTTTTTCCTTCCATCTGGATCTTTCTGTCTTTATCAGCATCCAATCACTGTTTGCTGACTTGTCACAGCTCTAACTCACATGGCTCATGCTGAGGTCACACCAGCTCTTAGAATATGTGGCACTTCCACCAGGAATTTCAGGAATACTATTCAGAGAGGTAGAGAAAGAGAGACACATAGAGACGGAGCGGGGTGTGAGAGAAAACATGGAATTACATCCATGGCCATTTTTATCCAGGAACGATTAAAGAATACAGTTCCTATAAAAATAAAACATTAGTGTGACAATGTGATTGCTTTAACAGGTATGTACTATGTATAATGATAAGAAGACACTGTGTGATTAAGGCCTTTGAAGTATTATTTCTTTTAAATAAAATGTTTATGCTCATTCCTTGAAATATAAAACAAACTATTGATTTTCCTTATTTTTAAAGAATAATTCATAATGTAGGAATAAAAAACATAAAATTTAGGTGTTCTTTTTGATTCATCTTTCTTTTATTATATATGTTGAAAATAAAATGATTTGCTTTAACCTTAATATATTGTTTGAATACTAAAGTAATGTAAGAATTCAGGACATGTAAAAACTATTTATACATTCACATTATAATGGATTACTCTAATGCTTTACCTCCGTGGAATTTTTCTTCCTTAAATATTACCAGGTAACACAAGAAAAAGTAGCCCACAAATCATAGTGTACAGACTACCATGGCCCTTGTGACTCACCCGTCTGCTGTGATAATCACCACATCACCAACCTCTGGGGTACAGACAAAATGGTTTCTTGGTTTCAGTGCATTGGTCACAGAACCAGTTGCTTGCCTTTCTACCAACTGCAGAATTTGGAATTTTGAAGGAGCACTTGAAATGAGAATCCATCATATGTCAGTGTTGGAGAATAAATGAATATGTCATGTTTTTGACATCATGCACACAGATAATAGCTCTAACAAAAACAACCTAAACCAACATGGAAAATTTCCACTAGCTTTATCTACCGTAACTATGTTTGCTGCCGCTAAAATATGGGCAGCAAGGCTCCTTCCCATGTGAGTGGCTACTTTTTCATGTGCCATTCTGTATTTATCTATTTAATTACATGCATCGTAATAAATAGAGGACATACTGTATCACTCTATTACTTATGTATTGAAGTCCTTACAGAATCCTGCTTCCTAAAAGTCCTGAATTATCAAGATTTGGATTGTCTCACTTTGCTTTATCTTTCTCAATGTGTTAACACTGATATGCTTCATTGTACTCTGCAGTCACAAAAAGCAGGTTATATTTTAAATCTGAGAAAAAAATACAGTGGAAGAACCATTAGGTTTTAATCACTACAGTCTGACACTAAATACAAAGGATGTCCCATTAGTCCCTGCATTTATGATAATACTGGCTACATTATTTTATAAACATTAATAATATTTGGTGTTACATTCAGCAAACTGAACATGTACTGTAAGAATGAGAAGAGTATTTTTCCCTTTACTTTCTGAGTGTTTGTCCTGATGAGAATAAAAATGGCAACACACCAAAGCTGGCCAAATAAGACCCCACATACCCAGCAATAGTGTACACCTCCTCCACTATACTGATTTCATATCAGTTTATTTTTTCTTCTCTGCTAGCAGTAAAGTCAGTTAATTAACAAATAACGTTTTGTTGGAAGCTAAACAGACATGAAATATATTATTGCAAAACATGTTGAAATTCTACACATTGAGAAAACCATTTTCTTTTACAATAGAATTCTCTTATATAAATCAATTTGGTTACTTTGTCACCTACATGCGTAGAGAGCTGATGAGGTTGCTGTGCTCCCTTTCACACTTAAGTGAAAGAAAAACATTCAAGGAAAACATTTTTTATTTTCTTCTGAGGGCAAGAAGAGAGCTTTGGAATTTATTCATCAAAGGGTTTTTATAACTCTATTATAAAAGGTACATGAGGAAAACACATAAGCTGAATGCATACAGCAAAGAAAAGTTAGAATGAAATACATGTCTGTCCTTATTGGAACACTTTCTTTTTCTATGTAAACTTTAAGGGAGAAAGAATTAGCTTATGTTATTGTTCAGTACCATATTAATCTTCTCTCTCTCTCTCTCTCTCTCTCTCTCTCTATATATATATATATATATATATAATATAAAAAATCCTAAGCCTAACGATTTTATGTCACTTTTTAAATCTGGCCTATTTTAAAACCTACATATATGTTTGGTATCATTCTTTTCAAAATTTATCAAACTTTAATATGATATTGTTAGATTTTCAGATTCTTATTCTGTTTTTAAATTATAAACTAAAATATCAAGAACTCATGTCCCACGAGACGAGACTTTGTGCCAACAGATTTAACCATGCTCAGGGCCGGAAATCAAAGTCAAAGAGTAGATGACTGATACAGTTGCTGTACAGGCTTTTAAATGTTTGAAGCACCACGCAAGATGCAGATCATGCAGCACAGCAGCAGCAGCAAGCCAGCAGCTGATCTAGCAAAGAGGAGTACTTCCTGCTCATTAGACTTCTTTCACATGTTTGATTAATAGGTGCAGTATCATTTGAACTTATAGTTATATTTGCATTGTATGTTTAAATTATATACTGTACAATATGTATGAACTGTTTTATAACTCCTAGAAATATTGCAGTATATTAAGTGCCTCTTTTAATCAGTCAAGCACATTTTCATGTGACATGACATGCCTCTGAATGAAAGAATTATAGGACTTTATATGAAAAAGATATCAAGTGCAATATTACCATACCAGTGAAATATAGAATTTATCAAGACTACAGTGCTATAGTACGTCTGTAATGATTGTACTATATTCAAAGTAAAATTTTTTAGGTACTAGACATTCCCAGGACAAACAGGACAGGAAAAACTTTAAAAATCAATAAACAAAAAGGTATCGCTAGCTAAGCGGAGGCAAATGCAGAGGTAGACCGACTCCCCACTCCTGACGTCACGCTTCCCCCTCCCCTCGGCCCACAGCCTTTGACTTGGATTAGAACAAATATATCGCTTCTGCAAGCAAACTGTGATTCTTAGCATGATGAGAAAAGTCGCAAAATAAACTGGAATGTTCAAGCAAATTTTAGAAACAAACCTGATCTAAACCATTAAGTAGTTCTCTTGTTTGCTAGCTAAGCAGATGTAAGATACGCCTCGAGGCTGGCGCGTGAGTGAGGACGGCCCCGCCCTCCTTATCTCAGCACGCTGCGTCTCTCTCGGATTCGTGCAAATAAATCGGTACCACAAGCAAACTATCATACTTAGCACGATGAGAGAGGTCGCAAAATAAACTGGAATGTTCAAGCAAATTATAGAAAAAAACAGATCTAAATCTGTTAAGTAGTTCTCTCAAGAAAAACAAACAGGCATACTGACAGTGAAACAGACAGACAGACGTTGGATTTTATATATATAGAGATAACACCAAGCCTATGGTGGTATCTGTCTGTGCTGCATTTTCCCTTTAATTTCTATTTTCTGTTTTTGAATTTCAATTCTATTGATTAGTTTGTAGATTTTATGTTATATTATAATCTTGTTTCCTAATGTTATATGCTGGTAATGGTACTATATTAAATAAACATTTAATGATTAATAATTTGGAATCATTTCATATGTTTGTGAACTTTGTTTGTTTGTTAAAGAGTCACATGATCTTTTTGATAATGATACAAGCCATGTTATATAACATAAAATTTTTCTTGTTTTCAAAACACTGTGTGTTTCTTTCATTTTTGTTACTGTACCCCAGAATGTTTAAACACTGTACCCCAGAAGCAGCCACAAGTTATTCATTGAATTGGATTTAACCCCTAGCTTCTTCTTTGGATGAAAAATAAATGCATATCCAAATGAGCTTGCTTTTGATTACAAGTGGAGCAAACTCAAATGTAGTGAGTTCTTCATGTCACTTCACTGTTTTGTGATTATGCAAATTAAATTCTAACTTTATTAAGCCTACAGAAAAAAAATGACACTAGGCTTTCTTAAAGTGGTATATTAAGTTTAAGTTTATTGTCAAGTGAACTTTTGTCACAGACAACTTTATCTAAAGTGACTTAAAAGATGAGGCTGTGTTACAACTCTTTACAGATGTTTCTGTACCACTAAAGCACAACCACATTATCTTGTTCATTCAGGGTCACACATTGACGGAGAAAGGGAACCAAACTGGCAATCTTGTTCTTGTATTGGTCCAATACCATTTGTTATAACGAAGAGAAGGGAGAGAAATGATTGTGCAGGATGACTGGGGCCTTTAATAAATATAGTTGGTCTTTCTGAGCAATTTGTTATATATCCTGAATAGAAAACAATTGAGCTGGCTTCATTACCCTCTGCAGTCCTGAGCTGATTAGATGCCATACTGGGATGTTTTTCAGTCAGTGAGGATGGAGCCTATGACATTCGTTGGTAAACATAGTCTTAAACACTCAGGTTTTCTTTGGATAGCTGAGAATGTAAAATGATTGACTAGTGTACTTAGTATTAATTAATATTTGTTGTACTCACAATTTGAACCTGTTGACCCTATTCACATCATCCCAAATGATGTAAATTGGTGAGTCACATGCTTGAGGCTATGACTAAGTCTTTGGTTTTGCTAACATTAAGTGACTAATTCACAGATGGCAAATCTCCTCTCTGGTAGCCATTTCATCATTTTCAGTAATGTTGGCTGTCATAATGGTATCATCATCAAATTAAATGATGGGGTTGCACAGTCATCAGTACGGTGTTCATTTTAGGGCATTGCCACTTTTCACTTCACTTTCTCCAATCTTCAAACATTAGCATTATCCTGGATCATGTATCATTAGTAAACATCCATGAACAAGTAGTACAGCAGTGGCTCATCAAAATGTGTTTTGGGGGTGCCTGTATTGAGATCTGAAAGTAAAGAAGTCAAAAATTTAGTTACAGAGCGTAGAACTAAATCCAACATCTAGGTATTTGGTGACCACTTTTGATAGAATAGCAGTGTTATACATTGAGCTATAGTCTATACACAGTGCTCTGGTGCAGCAGTTTTATTATTCAGGTGTGCCAAGATGGTATGAATTACATGGGATATTGCATCCTCTGTGGTCCAGTTTTAGGGTATTGTTTCTGGAACACTAGACTGGATGTCATTACTGAGGTCATCAAATTCTTCCAAGTAAAGCCTGAAAACCATGAGGACTGATTGAGATCATTTGTGTTAGGTAGAATGCTTAGAGGGGACTGGGCGGTCTTGTGGCTTGGAACCCCTGCAGATTTTTTTTTTCTTCAGCCGTCTGGAGTTTTTTTTTTTTTTCTTTTTCTGTCCTCCCTTACTTTTATTCTGTGTTAATTAGTATTGCCTAATTTTATTTTTTTAGATTTTGTCTTTTTTTCATCCTGTAAAGCACCTTGAGCTACATCATTTGTATGAAAATGTGCTATATAAATAAATGTTGTTGTTGTTGTATTGAACTTGAAGTTTAATACAACATAGTACTACATAAGAGTGCAGCGACTTGTCAGTGTCACTGAAAATGTTGACAGCGGAGTTTGGTTTGGCCCATTGACAGAATCCAACATTGAAGTAGCAGGATTGTTTTTGTTTGGTAAAGTAATTGTAGTCTTCTTTGGATGCTCATTTTTATAATGTAGGCTGGTATGTAATGAATTAGAAAAGTGGGAGCAGCATATAATCACATCATCAAAGTAATTATTATCAAATAAGCAACACAGACAGGTAAATAAGGACACTAGTAAAGAAATGCTTTTCAGAATAGATCAATTTACATGTTAGGCCCAGTAATACCAAATTCTATGTTACCCCTTCTGAGCCTATTTTTCACTTTTTTTGTTTTGAAATCCATTTGCAAATTACAATAAATCTTACCTGCATACATTGACATATTGTGTGCCCAAAGTGAATATAATGTAGCTTACATCTGTCATGAATTTTCTGGATACAAAAATCATTTATAGTAAATCTGTTTACATGCATCTTGTTTTTATGTTAGATCATTACTTTTCTAGTTTCTTAATTTATTCTGATAATAGATAATCAGTGAGTTCAAGTGTCAAGTGGCTGATTTACAAGCAACAATTTTGAACAGTTTGATGATAACAGCCCTCTTCTTGCACATAACACATAACAATTGAGATTTTAGGTGCAAAAATTATAGTAGGACGACTGTAGTTCGTGAGCCTTCCTGTGAGAAGCAAGAATTAGTTTGACAGCTAGAATATCAAGAATAATTTACTTGGGCTGGGGTTACACATTAAAACAGAGAGATCTGAAAGAAGGAAGTGTTGAGGTAACACAGAAATATGTAAAGAAAGCAAAGAAGACAACAAGTAACATACTGTATGCTAGACTAAAGGAAAGACATGAGAGCAGTGCCAGAGTATGTGGAAAAGTGCCATATTTTCCAAGTGGACATAAATGGCAGAGAAGGTCACTAGAAACAATTATCAGATAGCACTTACACGGAGTACTGTAAATTCATTGTAGAATTCCTAATTTAGTGAACTGATAAATAAGGTTTCTGGAGTAATATATTGCATTAATAATCATGGTATTCCATTCTTCTCAAAAAGATATCAATCTCTGCTCTTTGTAATTTTACATTATACAATACATCCTTATACCTGTTCGATAGATTTTCATTTCTTGGCACTGTACAACATTTGTTTTACTTAATAATAAAAAATATCATATAGATGATTGTGCCCAAATTTAACTTATTTATTTCATCTCCAGAATTAGGAGTTCATATCCCAACCCAGACACTGCGTGTTTGGAGTAAACAGCATAAGTTCACATGGGTTTTTCACAAATCTTAATACATACACATTAGAGCTAATTGGTGGCCCTAACTGAGCCTGTGACGAGTGACTGGAACCCCATCTAGAGTTGCCTCTTGTGTGATACCTATTGGTGTATTACTGGCTCCTGATCCTGTATACCTGTACTGGAAGAAATGAAAACAGAACTAAATTTAAAAACAATGACAACTTTTTCTCAATTTCAGAAAGATCTTTTAATGTGAATAAAGAAAACAGAATTGCCAAAAAATGCATCCCTTAATATTTGTTCAGTCCCTAACTCTTGCTGTCAGCAAACAGATACATCATTATACATTCAGCTTCAGTTCAAAATAACCATTTTTTAAACCTGGAGACATTACCTGCTCAAATGCAATGGTTCTGTTGCATCATATTGTTATTACATTTATTGTTAATTTAATAAGATTATTCCCCTTATTTTAAAGACACTTCCCCACTTCTGAGTAAAGAAGAAAAAAGTCCATTCTCTATCTTCACTAGACTTAACAGCAGCAGCAAATTGTACAACACAGAATTCCATATTATTAGACATGCCATGCCTGTGCATCTGAGGCCACTGCCAAATGTAGAATTTCTTGAGTCACCTGAAAAATAACAGCATGTATGTTTTCAATTTGTGGGAAGAAGCTGGAAAATGCTCAAGTTAGTGGGAAATACATAATCAAGATTTTGCCTTTATTATAAAGGAATATAAAAATCACTCATTATTTCAAAAGATTTGGTTACATCATAACATGTAACTTGTGTTTGTATATACCTCAACTTAAAAAAGCTTTCACTTTTAACGGCACTCAAGTGAGCAACTGTATTCCAAAGTGTTTGAGTATATGATTAACAACACTGATTAACATAATTTTACACATTTTACATTTTGACTACCTGAAATTGCTGTAAAGGTTTTTTTTGGCCCCACATGAAGGTAACTGTAGTCACTATTATCAGAATTCACATTGTGATGCAGGGCAGTGGTGTACTGGCAACCTGGCTGGGATGAATCCTATTCCTGTACCTGGCCAAGAGGTGTAATGGGTGGTCAGAAGGAGAGGCAGGACATTCCTTTTCCCAGGGAAGAAGCTGGCATGAGAAGCCAGCACAGAATGAAAAACAGATGGGTGGACAGAAAACCATTACCCGACTGGGAGGCCATTATAATGAATCTAAAGGGAAAAACAGCTTTCCTAGGTTGTATATTACCTGAAAGGCTAGGTAGCAGGATTTCTGGGCTGCTACACTAATATCAACACTTAGCGATCATACTGGGAACTGAAGACGCATTGGATATCCCTGCTGGGCTCCACAGGTGCTGCCAGGGAGAGCCGCAGGGGTTTGCTGCCTCTACTTGGAAGGGCTTCCATTTCACCTGGAAATACTTCCTGCATGCAATATCATGGCACTGCAAGTAATTCTGAGTCCTGCATAAAATGGGGCCTCTGCGTCTCACTTGGGGAATCAGGTGTGGAGGAAGGGCAAAGCTCACCTTGGAAGAGTAGAGTGGAAAGAAGGAATTGTGTTTGTGTTACTTTGGATTTTGATTGGGAAAAAGCCTGAATGAAGATACCTTTGTTTATTAAAAAAAAACATTTATTTAAACTCGGGATTGGAGTTGGTGCAATTGTGTCTGAGGTTTTACAGTATGTGATGCCCCTGCTTTCACAGCATCTTAAAAACTCAGTGTGCTCGCAGTGGAATACCAACAGTGCTGTCAGAAAAAAAATGGCTCACTAGTGCTGTTGTCTTACTTCAAAAGATCAGTACCAGCTTGTATGCAGGAGTTATTTGCTGCACAAGACTAAAATCAAGACACTGAGGTTCAAATAAGTAAAACTGAACAGAAATGTTCTTTTATTTCATTTGTCTATGAGGCTTTGATTTTAATGGATTTAATGGATTTAGATCAGGTTTGTTTCTAAAATTTGCTTGAACATTCCAATTTATTTTGCGACTTCTCTCATCATGCTAAGAATCACAGTTTGCTTGCAGGAGCGATATATTTGTGCTAATCCAAGTCAAATGCTGCGGGCCGAGGGGAGGGGGAAACGTGATGTCAGGAGTGGGGAGTCAGTCTACCTCTGCATTTTGGAGCGTGACTTGCCTCCGCTTAGCTAGCGATACCTTTTTGTTTATTGATTTTTAAAGTTTTTCCTGTCCTGTTTGTCCTGGGAATGTCTAGTACCTAAAAAATTTTACTTTGAATACAGTACAATCATTACAGACATACTATAGCACTGTAGTCTTGATAAATTCTATATTTCACTGGTATGGTAATATTGCACTTGATATCTTTTTCATATAAAGTCCTATAATTCTTTCATTCAGAGGCATGTCATGTCACAAGAAAATGTGCTTGACTGTTGTTTTGTGAACAACAGCAAAGAATTTGAAAAAGTAAGTAAATAAAAAAATAAAGATGTTAATAAAGTTTTAATTTTTGAAATAGGCTTTCACTTATATTCCACAATTTTAGATTTTGAAAATTGTGGTTACCTGTAGGAGGGGCCAAGGAGGTTGGGTGCAGTGTGAGTTGGGTGGTGGCCGAAGGCGGGGACCTTGGGGGTCCAATCCTCAGCTACACTGGTTATACTTAAAATAAAATCATATAATGTATATTTAGCCATATGTCTCTGGCATACGCTTTTATTGCTGTGATTGTGAGCTCTTATTTTACAAATGGTAGACTGCTTGGACCTGACAAAGAACTTCATAATGGCTGGTGTTTGTGCAGGTGTTGAGTCCTTAGGCTATATTTAACACCGTAGAATTTCCACTTTAAAACAGTGTTACACTGAACATTTATCCATGTCAGTTAAAACAAGGACAAAATATTTCCACAGTTCATTTTTGTCCTGGTTTCTTTCAAAGGACATGAAGTTGTTTTTCCTGTTTACCAGCTTTTGTGCACTAGAGTTTTCCATCTTTCAATGTAATGTAAAGCTGAGGTAAGCATCAGTCATGCTGATCTGAAAAGAGTGTCTCTTACAGACTCGCAGGAATTTGATTGCATAAATTTAAATAAGGAAGAATGGATGTCTAGAGTACTGTGTAGTGCATGTTTGTTTAAAAATGCATAAACATTACACTTTCGACATTTATGGTCTAAAATATTTACAAGGCAAGGCAAAAGTTTGACCCATACCTGCAGGGTACCCACAATATATTTTCCCTACCTGTTATGACAGTGGATGTAAGGCAAAACTTTTATCTACACCTTTGATTGTGTCGTGGACACCAATGGAAAATGAATCTGCAGCCACACACCAATTAAGAAACTCTAGAGGAGAGGCTTCTGTTAAGGCTTGGCCCATGAGTACTTCCGGTACATCCGAAGTGAATTTCTGAAGCACTGCCAGAATAGAAGAATGAGGACAAGGAAGCTGCACTAACAAGAGCTTCCACCACCAACCCAAGAGGTCCCAACCAGGGTGCCCGTTCCAACTACATTTACTTTACAGCCTAGTGGATTCCAAAACAAGTGCAATGCTGGAGGTATGCTGACATCCAGCATACTGTTGGAACATATTTCCTTAGTAGGCAGTCTTCTACTGCCCTCCACAGCATGGTCATCAGACCATCTGCAACCTCCTTCACAACAGGAATTGCAAGAATCATGCTTAGAAATTGTATATAAAAGACATTTACATGATCACATTTTCACTTCTTTGAATTTTAATGATCAGTTATCAATTTCTAACTTATCAACAACAACAACAATATAGCACATTTTCATACAAACAATGTAGATCTGATTTTGTGCTGACAAGATTTTAAAAAGAAAGTTACAAGAAAAGAAAAACCAATAAGATAAGACAATAATATCAAAGAATAAAAAAGCAAATGGATCTAAACAACCTTAAAAACAGATAAATATTAAGTAGACGAGTAACATCCTTATATATTCATACTAGCAGAATACCCGCGCTTCGCAGCGGAGAAGTAGTGTGTTAAAGAAGTTATGAAAAAGAAAAGGAAACATTTTAAAAAATAACGTAAGATGATTGTTAATGTAATTGTTTTGTCACTGATATGAGTGTCGCTGGCATATATATATATATATATATATATATATACATATATATATATACATACATACATATCTACATATATACATACATACATATCTACATATATACAGTACACACACACATATACATACACCTATATCTATCTATCTATCTATCTATCTATCTATCTATCTATCTATCTATATATCTACAGTATATATATCTCTATATCTATCTCTCTATATCTATCTATCTGTCTATATCTATATCTCTATATCTATCTATCTATATCTCTATATCTCTATATCTGTTGCTGGGGGTGCCAGAATCCATTGAGGAAGAAAAATTAAAAACATTATTTGTACAAAATCTAAATTTATCTATCCATTCCTAAATAATTAAATGGGCAGGCTATTTCGTATCAGTGCAATACACTGCTTGTTAAAACGGATGACTCCTAATCTTACGTGCACTTAATGCTGCGTGGGTATTATGAACTATCGTATCTGTTCAAGTTCTATTTAAATTTTAAATATAAGTAATTTTTATTTGGTCGACAGAAATATGTTTAGTAGGAATGAAAGTTAAATTTAATCATCATTGCATAAATTTTTCTTCACCATAGAAATTTAAAGACTAAATCCAACTTCCATTCCTACCAAAGATATTTCTGGC
>JANRMT010062804.1:24581149-24592590 GCA_026402145.1 Polypterus bichir lapradei
ATGGTGTTCCTAATAATCCTTTAGGTGAGTGTATATTGTCACACACGTGCGAGTAGGAGGCAGCTAAAGGGCCTGAGTAATTGTAATAAAACATCCAACCAGGGGGCGGCGGAGTGCGCTGACTGTCTTCCTCACTTCCGTAGAATAGACCTTTCCTGGGAAATCCTGCAAGGTTCCGGCGCCTCAGAAGACATCACTTCCAGTGCCAACCCCTTTGCTGACATCACTTCCAGACCAGAAGACATCACTTCCGGTGCCAGGCCCCTTGCTGACGTCACTTCCGGACCATAAGACATCACTTCTGGTGCCGGGCTCTTTGCTGACATCGCGTCCGGTCCAGAAGACATCGCTTCCAATTACGCCCCTTTTGATGACTTCACTTCCTTTATGGCCCTTTAAAGCCTCCATCTTTGTCTGTAACGGTCAGTTCTGTTTTGCACTCTGTTCTATGCACATCGTGCTTCAAAAATTCAACTTTTGCAGCCGGGAAAACAATATACGGGTGGCTGCCCCAAATCTTTATGATGTTTGTGTTGCTTTATTATCACAATATATATCTAGCTGCTGTACCCATAGGGTGCCCTTTCAAGAAATTGAACCTGAAGCCACCTCTGATCTATTTATGCTTCAGAATCCCATGCTTTTCTGTTCTTTCCCTTCCATTATCTGTGTGTCTCTTTCATTAGGAGGCTTAGTAAGGGACTTCCCCTGGACTTGGCAGCCAGCAATCACTGCAGGCTTTAGGAACTGAATAAATCAAAACATTTTTTATTTTATTTCCACTGTATACATAAATTTCCATTTGGATTTTTTTTTCTAATTGTATTTGTCTTTTGAGTTTTAACTTTTTTGGTGTTTTACTACTGATTTTTTAAATTAATTTTTTATTTAATTTCTTTTGCTTATGATGTTTTAGGAATAATGATTAAACAACCTATGCATTTACTTTAGAATATTATATGATTGCTGTATTGAGTCTTTTGAACTGTGAAAAAATATGCTTTCTGTTATTCCTATTGTTTTTGCCCATTTTTCAGAATTTTTTTTATTTTAATAGATATGTTTATCTACTACTGTTATCATTGAAATGATATATGTGAAAGATATGTTGCAAAAAAGTTTTCAGAAAGTATGACTCGGTATGACTTTCAGGAAGTAAATGATGTCTGACCATGAGGCAAACACAGTTAACCAAAGTTACTTAACAACATGTCACAACTCATTTGAAATGCAAACTTATTTCAAGAAAAGGAAGGAAAACAGGAAGAGCATTCTTTGGCCACAAATGACAGAAGCCTGCTATAAATTCCTTATAATATGTCCACAAAGTACATTCTTTGCAATGCATACCTTATTTTAATATTATGATTTTGTCCACCACTGTACCTGTGAAATCCACTCATTCTTTTTGTGAATGTGCCTGATTAAATTTTAGGATCATGGGACAGCATCTTCTGCATAATATAAACCAACCTAGAAGAGAATACCAAACATAGCATGAAAGAACAAACTCTACAAAGCAGAACAAACTAAAAATAAAAATATTTATCTTTTAACACAAAAAATATGTTTTAAAGCTTATAATATACTACATAACTGGCTAAAATTCAGTTTCCTACACACTCTTTTTAATCACAACCTATTTTTTTGTATATAGTATTCATTTGTATGTATATACTGCTGTTTGGAACTACGAAGACAGTTTTGTGCAGTTCTGTAATTATTAAGGAAGAATTTTATAGATTAAATGTATGCTTAGTTTTTGAAAAGAAAGGGTCAATTTCTATTGAAAAATGTAATAAGTATATAAGAATTATCTCATGTAAATCTAAAATAACTTAAAGTGATTCTGCACTCTCTTTAGATTATTTGTGGTAATTAGCCATAAGCAGGCCGTCTTAATGAGTGTGTTTATGTACACACACAAAATCGGGTTAAGGTAAATAACCTGGTTAAGTCAGAATGCCAGTTTCTTTATAAAAACTCAATTTACATGTGCAAATACTCATCTGGAGTTCTCCTTATACAAAACACTCTGATGTAATTAAACTGCACAATAAAGATTTCAATGTCATCATTGGCCACTGTAAATCCAAAAACAACCATGAATAATTTTATTGTGTTTTATAAACACATTTAGTCCTTCATGTGATATGAAGTAAATAACATCTTCAACCTGAGCTACTGATAATTCACGATATGAACACAGGCTGCTGTACCACCCGACCACACAATTTCAACATATCTACAGAAACTGACCCTTTATAAATACGTTTCTGTTTTAATGAACTACATATGGTAATTTGTCTGTGTTCTCCAGTGGTTCCTGCTAAAAACACAAGCCTAATATATAAGATGTATACACTGTTTTTTTTCTTGGGATAACAGAGCTCTTGGCAATTTGTCTTTCTGAGGCCACCCTATTATTTTAGTAAATGGGGATGCTTCATGCCACTTTTAAAATAAGAATGTAGATGACACAGAGAGAGAGAAAGAAAACAAAAGATTGGAGTTAATATCAAAAGCACAAAAAAGAAAATGCAGTGGACACCATAAACCAGCATCTATCTATGTTGGAAATGGCCAATTGGAATCAGCCAATATGGAATTACTTCAAGACTTTAGCGGTCATTGTGAAGAGGATTTGTTCCCATGATGGAGAGGACTGGTGAACAGTAAATGTTTCCAGTCTTGGGTGTTGCACTGACTGATTAAGCAGATCTCCTGCCAGCACAATTGCCTAAGTAGTAAGAACTGAGAACTGAATACCCTACATGTAATATTTAAAAAATTGGTGTTGAGTCTTGAGTATATCTAAGTCTTAAAACTACACCTTCCATACAATTTCATCCCAGCAATACAGTAAAATCTCAGGAAAGCTGTATGATAGAAGGGACTCCAAGGAGCTGTCTGTTATACTGTGACTGGATTGCATACAGCACACTCTTTTCTGCTTGGCTGTTCATTTGAGCTCTACAAAGGACTGGCATACCAGTACACTTGCTTCTTGCCCTATATCCAATACTGCTGGGATAATAATAGCACAGGTGTCTTTTACTTCTATAAACTAAGTATTGAATTATGTTACTTGTTACATTAAAAAGTAATTGGACGACAAAGTGCAGGTTATTTTTAATGTGTTACCTACAACTATGCTCCCAGGACTGTGCTACTGAGGTTTGGACTGTATGTTCAGCTCATCAACATAGGTTTATTGAATTTTAAAATACTGACACAGATTATTTCAAAAAGGAGAAAGAATAATTTCTCTCAGGAAACTTATCTTGTGAATGCTTCTACCTGTTGTGGCGACAGTGTTAAAATAACCTTATAACTTTATGCACATTGTTAATTATCAGCAATACATAACGGAAACGATGTGGCAGGGTGGTTGCATGTGGTGTTCGTTACTGTTGATATGTTAAATAAAAGCAACATAAAAAGAGCCACAACAGTTTATGTGCTCCTTGAAGAATATATACATCTGAGAAAGAACGACTAAAACACCTGTGACTGCTTAAAGCATGTCTGAACACACGCATAAGCGAACAGAGAGTAACTGTAACTTGGTTATGGGTTTACAAGGCCGAATAATTGTGTTACTCATGGAGAATTGTACATGTGTTACCATGGTTTCTGTAAACTGGATTTTTCTGAATAACTGAATTATTAAAGTGTGTGAACGCACTGGTGTATGCAATCCATTAGCTGATGAAAAGCCGTCTAAAGAATAACTTGCCACAATAAGACAATATCAATGTAATTTTTGACATAGCCAATATCAGTGTATACAAGTTAACTGTCAAAATGAGACTACACAGAGTCAGAGTTCCTTCTCTGTGTTCTGTTGCTATAAATCATTCTAAAAAGATTGTAAGCAGCAATCCCACTAAAACTAAAAGGAAACAGATTTTATCACATAACAGAAATGCCTGCTCTGCTTCCTCAATTTGTCAATTATTTTCACACCCCCATGGCCCCACCAATTTCTAACTTGCTTATCCAGGTCAGTGCTGTGGGATCTGGTACTAGGTAGCAACAAACTGGATACAAGAGCATTATGCTTTGCGCACACACACACACACACACACACACACACACACACACACAAAATAAATATTAATATAGTAGTCACCTCTAGTGACTTCTCTGGAGTGTCTGAACAATACAGTATAGGTTCCTCTTTAAATATATGTTTAATTTATATAATGACTACAAGAAGCACTCAGTAAACCAGCACTCCAAAATAGCATTTTAAAACCAGCTGTCCTATTTTATTTATTTCTTTACAATTAATAATCACCCCCCTTTATGTCTTTGTGTTGTGTTCAATTGGGCAGTTATATTTTTTCTCTTGAGTATTCTGAACAAGCTTTTCAGAGTTCTAGTCCTAATAATGAAAGCAGGTTAATTGTTCCACCCTTCTCAAATCATACCCCAGCTTCAGGATACCCAGAATTAGGCCAAAAAGACACAACATACAAAAAAAGGTGTGTTTATTAAACGCAAACCAGACACAAGGGAGACAAACAGGGAGAAAAATTCAGAGAACGAATAAACAAGATAAGTAAAATCTTAAATCGTAGATATTGCATTAAATGATGGAATTACCTGTCTTTCTAAATTAAAGTACCATAGTAAAAATTACACTCGTTTCTAAACCTTACATCTTTTTTTCTTGTAATGGCCTCTTTTCATCCCAGTAATTGAGGGTTTTTCCCTTTGAACATCCCTGCTCCAACAAAAACATCCTTTGGTGTTGAGGCAACATTATTCCCTGTCACTTCCAGGATTAGAGATGATTTCACAAAGTCCTGAGGCCATCAATCTATAACTAGTTAACTTGTATAGATATTTGCTCTCAGACAAGAAAGAGGAGGCCAGAAACACACAGACACAAAGGAGAGAAATGAGAATCATGAGAGAGGTGGACAAGAGTGAATGTCACCTCATCTGATAAGTTGGAGCCAATAATTCTTTTATTCTTTTCTAGTTCCTTTGGCACTGTTCTCTTTTGTCTTTGTCCTCATCTTGTGTAACTAATATATTTCCACCGCTTCAAATTTTTATTTCATTATTTAGATAGATTGATTCTAACATATAAATAAAGCTATTGCTTAAAAAATTTACAATGTCTAAATAACTAGGACACATATATGATACAGAATTTCCTATAAAGTGTCAGAGTACCAGTACCAGTCTCATCATTTAGTTGGCATGCATAATTACATCAGAGTAGAATTAGTGTTGGGATTATTGATTTCTTTTTCATTTTTCCATAAAAAAATGGCAATCCTTTCTCATGCTTGCACTCAATGATCAGTGACACACACTGCCTGTGGACTATGCCCGGCAGCTTATCCCGGCCAAGACCCCCAAGCCGCCAGATGGAGCCTTCCCTGCAATGTGGAGATGCTCCGAATTCGATGGAATGCCATCGAGTTGTAATACACAGCCCTGCTGGATAACGTCGGGGCCGCCAGGGGATGCTGCAGGGAGGCACAGAGACATTTGGTTTTCCTACAGCCCGGAAGTACTTGCAGGTCACGAGGACGGAAGGAATAAAGTGCTTCCGGGCTGATGAAGAAAGAAGAGTTTTGATTTGACCCAGAAGTGCAAGGAAGTCACATGGACTGCAGGTTAAGGAGCACTTCCGGGTTGTGAACTATAAAAGGACTGTGGGAGCTCCCAGGCGGCGAGCTGAGCTGGGTGGTAGGAGGGCAACGCGTCTGGGAGTGAAGGATTGATTATTGATTTATTATTGTGTTTATTTGTGAGTATAGTGTGGAGTGGAGGGTGCTTAGTGCACATAATTATTATAATAAAGAATTATTGCACTTTTACTTGGTGTTTGACATGGTACCTGAGGGTTCAAGGGAGCGATAGTGCCCCCTACTGCTACATGCCCTTTTGTACACATTGTGTTTGTATCCAATTTCTGAAAGACTATTAAAGAGGGCAGCTCTGTCTCTTCTGATATGGGTCTTTAATTGGTAACAAATCTGACTTCCATTTGCTTTCCCCAAGAAGTGTGCATAGAGATAAACTTCAGATGTATATGCTCATCTGGTTATTGTGGGGTTCTTAGAAATAATTTACCATGTAAGAAAAAAATATAGTTCTTTGTCTTTTTTTCCTCCAATTCCAGAACATTGAGACAGGAAGATTCACCATCTTGAGACAGTTCAATTGGTAACTCGCATCTGCAAAGACATTTCAGCGATTATTGCATGTTTTTTTATTTGAGAATATTTCACTTCAATTATACAAGGTCACCATGGTGGTGCCACAAATCTTTGTTGTGATCTCTCTGTGTTCTGAGAATATGTACAAAATAAATCATCAGAATAAAGTATGTCAGCACTATGATCCTATATCAAGACACATAAATAAATGGGAATGAACTTACAGAGATGCCTCAGAGCCAACATAGTAAACTCAATATCCATGCAGCAAAGTCAGTTTTAAAGTAAAATAACACAAAATAGCAAGCTTAGGTTGTCAGGTGTGTCTGCTGTTAGATAGACCTAGGAAGTGAGCTCTTTCGACATACAAAGCTAAATTGGTATTCAGATTAATGTAAAAGTCTGTATTTACATCTAACAAAATCCCTAACTTTAGGTTATGTGAAATCATTTAACAGCAAAATAAAAAATATTTTTATAAATGTTTACTGCAGAACATTATCAATTTTATCTATTGTTGTTTTGTCTAAATATGTGTAAAGATATAAGGATATTTCACATCTAAATTAGCGGCCAAAGTGACACAAATGTGTTTTGCAAATTTTATTTTTTTGGATGAATTCTCCAAATGTTTTTGACATCTGGAAAGTTGATTGTCCGGAAAGGAAAAGGAGAATGCTACCATGGGTCCTGTGTCATGCCAACAGTAAAGCATCCTTAGAAAACCATGCGTGCGGGTGCTTCTCATCCAAGGGAGTGGGCCCACTCCCAGTTCTGCCCAAAACACAGCAATAAATTAAGAGTGGTATCAAAATGTCCTCCAAGAGCAACTTCTCCCAACAATCCAGGCACAACTTGGTGATGATCTGTGTATTTTCCTGCATGATGGAGCACTATGTCACAGGGCAAAAGTGATAATGAAGTGGTTCAGAGATCATAACATTGAAAGTTTGGACCCATAGCCAGGAAACTCCCCAGATCTTAATTCCATTAAGAACCTGTGGTCAGTTCTCAAAAAGAAGCATGCCAGAGCAAATTGCAGAAGTTATGAAGAAGGGTCAACACTGTAAATATTGACTCTTTACATAAATTCGATGTATTTGCAAATAACAGCCTATGAAACTTATGAAATGTTTATAATTGTTCTTCAGTATACTGTACTATAGAAACATGTAAAAAAAATCTGAAAATGCTGAAGCAGGAAAGTTTACAAAACACATTTGTGTTACTGCCAAAACTTTTGGCCACTACTGTACATACTGTATAATACTCCTGTTATAAATAGATGCATATAATGATGTTGACTGTTGTGGATAAAACTTTCCTCTATTTTCAAATAAATCATTCTTGGAAACTAGATGAAAATACAAGACGATTATTTGTTTGCATATAGATATGCACAAATGGATCAGTCCATGGAGTGAGTAATCAATAAAACAATTCATTCTCTTTTATACTTTTCTGTTACCATTACCTCTCTAATATATCACATCATCCAACTCCTAATATACATTTCAGCCAATTGACTACAGCCACCAGTAACTTTGTATACATGGTGATTCTTCCATTATTCTAAACATTGTTTTGTTAATAGGGTGTCCTATGGATTTTTCCATTAATCTTAATACTGCTTCATAATAAGGGTGTTTGGGCTTTCTCACTCATTTGTTCCCACTTTTGAAGAGGGCTTTAATTGACTCATTTACTTCATTTTAACTTAATTATCTTGATGGTTCATCTTAAGATGAGGCAAACCTCACATGCTCAATCTTTAAGCTGTGTTTAGTTAACTCTCTAGTTACCTTTAGTCCTTTTCCTTATGCTTTTAATAATCTACTGTTACAACTTCATTTAAGCACATACTTGTATTAAATTGTAAAAATGACCACGTATTAAAAACATTTGATTAAAATTCTATATATTTTCCCCCTTTGGGACTTCTTAAAGTCCCACTAAAACTTCAGTCTCCTACTTTAACTATTTCTGATATATATATAACATTGCCTTTTCTCACCAAGCATCAATAAGCTTATTAAATACATCTGTCCAAAAATATTTACTCTAACACGTTGTTTTTACTTCAAGTGCTAACCATATTATCCTAATTTAATTTTTCTAAACTGTTCAAATAATTATTACAATTGCTATACAGGTTAAGCTCAAAAATAAACTAAATTCACAATAATCATGCATCATTGTCATCAATAAAAATAACGGTTACAAATATTAATAAGTACATATTGTTTTTAAAAGAGTTCATTTGCTTTGCTGTGCTTGCAGATAATTAACTTTTCTTCCTATAATTTCCATAATTCCTTGGTTCAAATCTTCCTTGGAAGATGTTGCTGCAAAAAAAAGAAATAAGGTGTGGTTCTGATTCCTAAGACAAGAAGAATTCAAGTACTTGGTCAGCAACTGTCATAAAATTGCAAAAAAGTGGATGAAGGACAGTTAAAGTGGGCTCTGAAGAACATAGAACCCTGAAGAGTAAAAGTGTGAATCTGTTCTTAGAGTCCAATACCCCAAAGCAAAGGATATTAATATCTGGAACTCCCGATCTGATGAATGAGGCTGTGATCTGGATGCCCTGCAGGCTGCCCTTTACAATTCTGGACCCATGATGATCTTTCGGCATCAACTGTCACCAACACAGTTGAGTTGCTAGCAGTAGATAGATAGAGATAGACAGATACTTTATTAATCCCAAGGGGAAATTCACATAATCCAGCAGCAGCATACTGATACAAAAAACAATATTAAATTAAAGAGTAATAAAAATGCAGGTAAAAACAGACAATAACTTTGAATAGTGTTAACGTTTACCACCCCCCTGGGTGGAACTGAAGAGTCGCATAATGTGGAGGAGGAACGATTTCCTCAGTCTGTCAGTGGAGCAGGACAGTGACAGCAGTCTGTTGCTCTCTCTGTCTGGAGATGACACTGTTCAGTGGATGCAGTGGATTCTCCATGATTGACAGGAGCCTGCTCAGCGCCCGTCACTCTGCCACGGATGTTAAACTGTCCAGCTTCATTCCTACAATAGAGCCTGCCTTCCTCACAATTTTGTCCAGGTGTGAGGCGTCCTTTTTTATGCTGCCTCCCCAGCACACCACCGCGTAGAAGAGGGCACTCGCCACAACCATCTGGTAGAACATCTGCAACATCTTATTGCAGATGTTGAAGGACACCAACCTTCTAAGGAAGTATAGTTGGCTCTGTCCTTTCTTACACAGAGCATCAGTATTGGCAGTCCAGTCCAATTTATCATCCAGCTGCACTCCCAGGTAATTTATAGGTCTGTACCCTCTGCACAAAGTCTCCTCTGATGATCATGGGGTCCATGAGAGACCTGGGTCTCCTAAAATCCATCACCAGTTCCTTGGTCTTGCTGGTGTTCAGGTGTAAGTGGTTTGAGTCACACCATTTAACAAAGTCGTTGATTAGCTTCCTATACTCCTCCTCCTGCCCACTTCTGATGCAGCCCACAATAGCAGTGTCGTTAGCAAACTTTTGCACGTGGCAGGACTCCGAGTTGTATTGGAAGTCTGATATATATAGGCTGAACAGAAACGGAGAAAGTACAGTCCCCTGTGGCGCTCCTGTGTTGCTGACCACATTGTCAGTACTACAGTTCCCAAGATGCACATACTGAGGTCTGTCTGTAAGACAGTCCACGATCAATGCCATCAGGTGTGAATCTACTCCCATCTCTGTCAGCTTGTCCCTAAGGAGCAGAGGTTGGATGGTGTTGAAGGCGCTAGAGAAGTCTAAAAACATATTTCTTACAGCACCACTGCCTCTGTCCAAGTGGGAGAGGGATCGGTGTAGCATATAGATGATGGCATCCCTCCGCTCCCACCTTCTCCTGGTATGCGAACTGCAGAGGGTCGAGGGCGCGGCGGACCTGTGGCCTCAGGTGGTGAAGCAGCAGCCGTTCCATGGTCTTCATCACATGTGACGTCAGAGCGACAGGCCGGAAGTCATTCAGCTCACTAGGACGTGATACCTTTGGGACTGGGGTGATACAAGATGTTTTCCAAAGCCTCGGGACTCTCCCCTGTTCCAGGCTCAGGTTGAAGATGCGCTGTAGAGGACTCCCCAGTTCCAGCACATAGGCCTTCAGCAGTCGTGGCGATACTCCATCTGGACCCACTGCTTTGCTGGCACAAAGTCTCCTCAGCTCTCTGCAGACCTGTGCTGCTGTAATTGTGGGTTGGGGGAAACTCTCTCCTATGTTGGTATCAGCAGAAGGATGGTTGGAGGATGCAGTACTCTGAGGTGAGAGTGGGTTAGGGTGGTCAAACCTGTTAAAGAAGTTGTTTGGCACCCCGCTTCGAGCTGCAGCAAGTGATGATCTTCATCCCATCCCACACTTCCTTCATGCTGTTATTCTGCAACTTCTGCTCCAGCTTTCTCCTGTACTGCTCCTTCGCCGCCCTGAGCTGGACTCGGAGTTCCTTCTGCATGCACTTGAGCTCATGCTGATCACCGCCTTTTAAAGCCCTTTTCTTCTGGTTCAAAAGGCCCTTGATGTCACTTGTAATCCATGGCTTGTTGTTAGCATAGCAGCGTACTGTTCTTACTGGAACTACAGTGTCCATACAGAAGTTGATGTAATCAGTAGTGCAGTCAACAACCTCCTCAATGTTCTCACTATGTGATCCCTGCAGGATATCCCAGTCCGTAGTTCCAAAGCAGTCTCTCAGAGCCTGCTCTGCCTCAGGGGACCACTTCCTGAATGAGCGTGTGGTTGTAGGTAGCTCCCTCACTCTTGTTTTGTAGTGAGGCTGAAGCAGAACCAGGTTATGATCTGCTTTCCCAAGCACTGGCAGCGAGGTGGCGCTGTATGCGTCTTTAACGTTTGCATACAGTAGGTCAATAGTTCTATTTCCCCGGGTGTTACAATCCACATACTGTGAGAAGACAGGTAATGTTTTGTCCAGCGTTACATGGTTAACGTCTCCAGCGATTAGCACAAGCACCTCAGGGTGCTGCGTTTGTAATTTAGCAACTGTGGAATGGATGACATCACTCACTATCTCCGCGTTCACTCAAGGGGAGATGTAAACAATAACCACAATCACGTGTCCAAACTCTCTGGGCAAGTAATAGGGACGCAAACCTACGGTCAACAGTTCAATGTCCCTGCAGTAAGTGGAGATTTTAACGTTGTCACACACGTGCACATGGGAGGCAGCTAAAGGGCTTGAGTGAAGGCAGTTCGGAGGCATGCCGGGATGTGGCAGAGTACACTGA
>JANRMT010062804.1:24622590-24659449 GCA_026402145.1 Polypterus bichir lapradei
GAATAAGAAATCAGGAAGGGGGCAAATAGTTTTTCACACCACTGTATTAGGCCTTAATGTGGATACAAATCATGTTATAGTGGAATGTTGACTTTACTGATACAAGATGTAGGAAGAAGAAGCAGACATGGGATCAAGTATGGGGTCAACTCCTCTTTGCAGTAGTCTAGCTTTGAAAAGAAGGACAAAATCTCTACTGAAGATAAATAAATCAGTGATCACTGTAACAACTCAGGATACTTGCATTATCTAGCAAGTTAATTCTCCTTCAGTCACTGGTCATCAAGAGATGGCCACTGCTTCTGGGTGGCTGGAACTTATTACCGCTTGCTTGGAAAAGGCGGGGCTATTGAAGCGGGATGGAGGTTGATCTAGGTGTCCTTTGAGCGTGGTCTGTGCTGACTATGGGTAAAAAGAAGAGGTAGCTAGAAACAGCGTCCTCTGTCTCCTTGGGGTCAAAACACTCACCTTGAAAGGGCCCTAAATGTGTCCCAAAGGTGTGTGTGCATGACAAAACATTTAAATAATGTAGATGCAGTAAAGTGTAAGATTACATTGCACTAAGGATCGAGCATCTTAGAAAAATCTACACTGGAAGTAATTCATAGAAATTTTAACAGTATACAATAATCACTTCCTAACATAATATTTAGTTTATTTCTGATTTGCAACCAATGACATGTTAATCATGAGCAAATATAAAGTAATGTACTTCTTTTCTTTCATTTATTTGTGACAGGATTGATCTCCCACTTCAATGTTACAATTGCTCTGGCAGTTGCCGTGTGCATCTTGATGATAACACTCATTGGAACTGCAATAGCATGTAAGCAGTCATCACTTTATAAATTATTATCTATGTCCATTTGTCTGTATTAATGTGAGTACAAAATTATTGGAAATTACATCCTGTTATATGTGAGGCTAAGGTAAATAGCTGAGTCTCAAAATCAGGTAACATGATGTGCTTTTACTCTAGCCTTCTAAGCCATTGGGTAGTTTTCTAACTCAAGGCACTGTTGATTATTCCCTTTAGTCCAAAGATTACTAATTCTCATCAATATAATGTTGTATATGACAGCTCTACAGCAGAACCTTGCAGTTGTCAAGAATTATTTATGAAAAGCATAAATGATTAAAGTGATCCACAACATTTTTGTACATTAGGTATTACTTATGTGAACTTTTTTCATCCTGTAAACTTTATAAAGCTGTTTTTTTGTTATTTTTTAATTTGAGAAATGTTTACATAGAGATGACTTTGTGTTCACAAAATGCCAAATAGTATTCAGTTGTAGGTCATTAGAGATTTATTTGCATTGACAAAATAATTTGCAGTATTTTTTCTGCCTGTTACATGTACAGCGTTAAATACTGTATATACAGTAAGAATAAAATAACCTCTTTTGTTGATTAAAAATGGATTGAAATAAAAGAACTATATCTTAAGGCACCCACCTAGACAGCAGAAAAGAAAAGCACTTCATATGATGCAAACACTGAAAGATTCAAAGATACTGAAATATAAAAAAGGTTAGCAATTATTCCGCATGCTCTATGAACTGAGTAAAATATTGATAAATGCTTAATTGTTTCTAAAAAACCTTTTGAATTTTCTTTTGGTAAAGTGATTTTTTTCAATTTCAAGGGAAATAGAATATCTGTTTCCATTTGTATCATGTTAGGTAGATTGAAAATTTTTCAAATGAGTAAAATAAGAAAGCATTCTAGCCACAGTTATCAGAGCTGAATACTCATGAAACTTCCATTGGGTGCTAAACTGAACTGAACTGTTGAAGTATTACAGATTATTGTGAATTTGCAACTGTCTTTTAAGTAAAGGATTTTATTATCTGTGGTAAAAGGCGCTATATTGTGCCGGACCCGACACAGCCTCACACTGAGGCACGTGTAAAAGCACAAAGACTTTTTATTTTTCTTCACCTGTGGGGCACGTCTTCCCCGTGAACCCCACAGGCAATACACAGTCCCAAAAGCACTAAAGGTAACACACAACACTTTTCCTCTGGCACCACTACTCCTCCCAGGCAACCTCATCCTCTTCCTCCCTATTCTGGCTCTTGAGTGGTGGATGCTGGCCCTTTTTATAGCCCACACAGAAGTACTCCAGGTGCTTGATCACCTGTTGCTAATTGCACTTCTGGGCGGGGCTGTAGAGGTGTCCATGTTGGCTCCGGGATCCATGCAGCACCCCCTGGTGGCCACCCCGGATCCCCACAGGGTTGTGGAGAACTCCACATACCATAAGATTTGAACAGGGGACATCCCAAAAAGCTTGTGATTTGGTGATAAATGTGATTGAAAACATTGCTCACAAGTGAGTCTTGACGCAAATATATTTTAGGAAAATTTGAATTGATAATGATGTATATCATGTACACTTTTTGGCTGGATAAGAATACATTCTTCACAATTTTTGAAAATTAATTTCTCTAAGGCGTTTATTTGCTGGATTTTTTTGAAAATGTCCTTTTTCCAGGTTGAGATATCTTTATTGTGATTAGAAAATATTATTTCTATAGTAGATCATGAATGATAGCTAGGAAATGTTGACTACATTTCTTTATGTAAAGCTTTTAGCTTAGACTAAGTAAAGTAAATCTTATGAGCAAAAGATATGTTTGAGGATGCAAATATGGTGTCAATGTACAAATCTGTAAGAATCCTAATAATATGTGTTAATATGTATATTAACATATATGTATGTTAAATACTGTGCATTTTGCAGATAGATGAAATATGTTTGTCTTGTAAAAGGACAACTGATAGTAACAGTAGCTCTGCACCAACAGGATTCGTTATTATAGTTCACAACACACAAAATGGTGTTGTGGAAAAATAACTAAAATAATGAAATAATATAAATTAAACACTAAGATCATTGTAACATGGTAAAACCAACCCAGAAAAGTCACAAAAATATTCCAGGAACTTGAAATCATAACATATGGTTTATCTGAAGTGAGTACACATAAGATGTAACAGTGTGGAGAGTAGTCTACAGACAGCAAGTGTGACATTTTTTTTCTTGAAAGAGTGTAACAGGAGTGCAGAATGCTGATGAAGAAAGTGTAAATTTTGGTATCAGCAGTGGAGTTGTTTTAGAGAAGTAGGGATGTTCTGTTACTTAGACGACATGTTAAATACAAATAAAGGTGTAGGCATAGGAGTGATAGCAAGGGTGAAAGATGCATAGAAAAAGTTCCAAGAGCTGTTCCCATTATGATTTATAAAAGAGTCTCTCTCACATTAAAGGGTCATTTTTATAAAAGCTGTGTGAGGAGTAGTATGCTCTATGGGTGTGGAACATAGCTGATGAAAGCAGAACATGAAGCAAAGCTAGAAAGAACAGAGAGTGTAAGGAAGATAAATGCTGACTTAAGTAAAAGACTTGATGTGGGGGTGATAGATTTTGTGCTGAAGAGCAACAGGCTAAGGTTATTTAGGCATATAGAGTGGAAGGAAGAATGTGACTTGGCAAAAAAGTCAGCCAAGATGAAGGTGAGGGGATGAAGCCAAAAGGGGGAAGCCAAAGAAGATATGGTTGAAAGGGGTGTTTGTTGATGTGAAAAGAATGGTTCTCATCCAATGGATGCCCAGAAAACTGGAGGCTGGATAAGGAAGATCTGAGGGCAACCAGCTAAACCAGTAATGTTGAACATAAAAGTGTAGAATTGATAATAATTGCATACATTTATAAATGTTCCTGTATTGAGATTAAGTTATGTGTATTTAATGGTTTAGTATTGTTTTTATTTTATTATTTTTTTATTTGTCCATCCTCTTCTGCTTATCTGAGATCGGGTCGCGGGGGCAGCAGCTTGAACAGAGATGATCAGACTTCCCTCTCATCGGCCACTTCTTTTAGCTCTTCTGGGGGAATCACGAGGCGTTCCCAGGCCAGCCGGGAGACATAGTCCCTCTAACGTGTCCTGGGTTTTCCCCGGGGTCTCCTCCTGCTTGTACGTGCCCGGAACACCTCACCAGGGAGGCGTCCAGGAGGCATCCTGATCAGATGCCCGAGCCACCTCATTTGACTCCTCTCGATGCGAAGGAGCAGTGGCTCTATTCTGAGCTCCTCCCGGATGACTGAGCTTCACACCCTGTCTTTAAGGAAAAGCCCAGACACCTTGTGGAGGAAACTCATTTCAGCGACTTGTATTTGTGATTTTGTTCTTTTGGTCACTACCCATAGCTCATGACCGTAGGTGAGGGTAGGAACATAGATCGACTGGTAAATTGAGAGCTCTGCCTTATGGCTCAGCTCCTTTTTCACCACGACAGATCGATGCAGAGCCCGTCTCACTGCAGACGCCGCACCGATCTGCTTGTTGATCTCACACTCCATTCTTCCCTCACTCGTGAACAAGACCCCGAGATACTTGAACTCCTCCATTTGGGGCAGGATCTCGCTCCCAACCCTGAGAGGGCACTCTACCTTTTTCCGGCTGAGGACCATGGTCTTGGATTTGAAGGTGCTGATTCCCATCCCAACTGCTTCACACTCAGATGTGAACCGATCTAGAGAGAGCTGAAGATCACGGCCTGATGAAGCAAACAGGACAACATCATCTGCAAAAAGCAATGACCCAATCCTGAGTCCACCAAACCGGACCCCCTCAACCTAGAACCTAGAAATTCTGTCCATAAAAGTTATGAACAGAATCGGTGACAAAGGGCAGCCCTGGCGGAGTTCAACTCTCACTGGAAATGGGTTTGACTTACTGCCGGCAATGCAGACCAAGCTCTGACACCAGTTGTACAGGGACCAAACAGCCCTTATCAGGGGGTCCCAGAGCACCCCCCACAGGATTCCCAGAGGGATATGGTTAAACACCTTTTCCAAGTCCACAAAACATATGTAGACTGGTTGGGAAGACTCCCATGCACCCTCCAGGACCCTGCTAAGGGCATAGAGCTAGTCCACTGTTCCACGACCAAGACAAAAACCACACTGTTCCTCCTGAATCCAAGGTTCAACTATCCGATGGACCCTCCTCTCCAGGACCCTCGAATAGACTTTTCCAGGGAGGCTGAGGAGTGTGATCCCTCTATAGTTGGAACACACCCTCCGGTCCCCCTTCTTAAAGAGGGGGACCACCACCCCGGTCTGCCAATCCAGAGGCACTGTCCCTGATGTCCATGCGATGTTTCAGAGGCGTGTCAACCAAGGCAGTCCTACAACATCCAGAGCCTTGAGGAACTCCGGGCATATCTCATCCACCCCCGGGGCCCTGCCACCAAGGAGTTTTTTGACCACCTTGGTGACCTCAGTCCCAGAGATCGGGGAGCCCACCTCCGAGTTCCCAGGCTCTGCTTCCTCATTGGAAGGCATGTTAGTGGGATTGAGGAGGTCTTCGAAGTACTCCTCCCACCGACCCACAACGTCCTGAGTCGAGGTCAGCAGCGCACCATCCCCACTGTATACAGTGTTGACACTGCACTGCTTCCCCCTCCTGAGACGCCGGTGGTGGACCAGAATATCCTCGAAGCTATCCGAAAGCCGTTCTCCATGGCCTCCCCAAACTCCTCTCATGCCAGAGTTTTTCCCTCAGCAACCACCGAAGCCGTATTCTGTCTGGCCTGCCGGTACCTATTAGCTGCCTCCAGAGTCCCACAGGACAAAATGGTCCTGTAGGACTCCTTCTTCAGCTTGACGGCATCCCTCACCACCGGTGTCCACCAACGGGTTTGGGGATTGCCGCCACGACAGGCACCGACCACCTTACGGCCACAGCTCCGGTCTGCCACCTCAACAATAGAGGCACGGAACATGGCACATTCAGACTCAATGCCCTCCCCTCCCTCGGGACGTGGTTGAAGTTCGAGGTGAGAGTTGAAGCTACTTCTGACTGGGGACTCTGCCAGACTTCCCAGCAGACCCTCACAACACGTTTGAGCCTACCAGGCCTGACTGGCATCCTCCCCTACCATCGAAGCCTACTCACCACCAGGTGGTGATCAGTTGACAGCTCCGCCCCTCTCTTCACCCAGTGTCCAAGACATGTGGCCGCAAGTCCAACAACACGACCACAAAGTCGATCATCGAACTGAGGCCTAGGGTGTCCTGGTGCCAAGTGCACATATGAACACCCTAATGCTTGAACATGGTGTTCGTTATGGACAATCCATGACGAGCACAAAAGTCCGATAGCAAAACACCACTCGGGTTCAGATCGGGGGGGCCATTCCTCCCAATCACGCCCTTCCAGGTCTCACTGTCATTGCCCATGTGAGCATTGAAGTCTCCCAGCAGAACGAGGGAGTCCTCAGAAGGTATGCCCTCTAGCCCCCCCCTCCAGGGACTCCAAAAAGGGGGGTACTCCAAACTGCTGTTCGTTGCATACACACAAACAACAGTTAGGAATAGGCGGGGGAAGGCTACCTTCTCGTCCACCGGTGTAAACCCCAATGAACAGGCTCCAAGTCGGGGGCAATAAGTATGCCCACAGTCGCTTGGTGCCTCACACTGGGGGCAACTCCAGAGTGGTAGAGAGTCCAGCCCCTCTCAAGGAGATTAGTTCCAGAGTCTAAGCTGTGTGTCGAGGTGAGCCCGACTATATCAAGCCGTTACCTCTCGACCTCGCGCACTAGCTCAGGCTCCTTCCCCTTCAGAGAGGTGACATTCCATGTCCCAAGAGCCAGCTTTTGTAGCCAAGGATCGGACCGCCAAGGTCCCCACCTTTGGCCACCACCCAACTCACCCTGCACCCAACCACCTTGGCCTCTCCCATAGGTGGTAAACCCATGGGAATTATTTATGTTATTGTTATTGTTATTGGTTTTTATATGTGATTATGTATTCTATGTATTGGTGGACTGTGTCTTTAAATGTGAGTATGTTTTATGTTCTTTGTGGGTGGAAGCCCATGAGGTGAGGTCACATGTTCAACCCTGTTTAGGAATTGCCACCAGCCCTATGTAGTGAAAAGTCAAACAAAATGACACCTTTTATTGGCTAACTAAAAAGATTACAATATGCAACCTTTCAAGGCAACTCAGGCCCCTTCTTGTAACCTTTTTGGTTAGGTGTCATTTTGCTTGACTTTTCACTACATTCATAATGGCTAACACGGTACAACACCATAGTACACCAGCCCTATGAAAGCTGTGGAGACATGCAGTTAAGTGGGAATCATTGTGAAGTATTTTGGAATGTGAGTAATACAGTTAATGGGTGGATTTTCTGGATTTCTGTTTATATTTGCTCTGTAAAACAATTCTGATTACTGCATTGTGTATGTTTTAGACTTTTTCACTGTGGATTGCCTTTTAGGCAACTTTTTAAATACCTCTGTTTGCTCTATCAATCTTTTGTTACATTTTTGGGTATTTTCCAAATAAATATTCTTTCAATAAAGATTCCTTTGTTAGCGCATCTTTGCGCCAGCAGAGGTTTATGCTGTCCTGCTCTGGTGGAACTTGTGTGATATTTTAGATATGTAAGAATATTTTAGGGCTAAATTCCAGGCCATTATGGGAATTAAGCCCTCTGAGGTGACGCCTTTTCCATGCAGGTAAAGTTTTTTTTCCCTTTGACACAATTTGTCCTTATTTGTGTTTTCAATATCCAGTCCATGACAACCATAAGATTGAGGGTCAGGGGGATTTAAATGTCACCTTTGGAGAATCACTGCCGACAATCATAGCAGAGGAATTTTGATTACTTAAACTACCCATGATGATCCATTGCGATTAGCAAAACCATATGCATCATTTTACCATTGAATGCAACTGTGTGTCATGACCCTATGCAACTATTGGATCATTACTGGGGCCTCATATCTTTTTTGCATTTATGGAGGCTCCAGTTCATTATACAGGTCAGTCTAATCTTATACAAAATAAACATATGCACTTTCTCAGTTCTGTTTGTGGGAACTTCAAATAGAATATTGAAATCTGTGTTGAGTAGGGGAATTAACCTGCAGGAAGTTAAAAGTTTTAGTAGGAACTTCAGTAAACAGACATCTGACCTGGTTATTGCCCTTTGCCCTTTGTATAGATTTAATAGGATCTGGGTTTTCAAGATTTTTAAAGATTTACACAACATATTGACAAATAATGCCTAGAGTTGTGATATTTCTATATTATTTTACAAATCATCAATTGTAATGATTATAAAAGGAGGTCGTGGGAATTAAGAGTGGAATTGGTGTAAGGGCTGGTAAGCATAAAAAGCAAGGGATGTAATATGGAGGTTGAAGATCTAAAGAACAAACTCAGGATCTGAAATTAAAGTCATCTATTAAAGAATGTTGCAAAAGGATCAAAAACCAATAAATATAATACAAACAAAAACAGCACCCAACTAGAAAGACAAAAATCATAGCCAGGAAGCAGAAAGTAATTTATGACCAGGAAAGTATTATGTCTTTTCACAAATCCACAAACGTGGACACTGAAGGCGCAATAACATCCAAGGACATGCCATAACAAACATACCTCACATCATTACTACAATGACCCAGAATAGTGGTGTCCATAAGAAAAATAAAATGGCATAGTGAGAGAATATGATTTAACTATAAAATGGTTAAAAATGCATAAAATCAAAAACAAATGTAGCCTCTAAATTCTTGATTTCCAAAACCTCCAAAAAGATATTATCATTATTTTTAGAAGCCAAGTAAAAAGGTAATAAAAATATAAAAGTCAAAATCATAAACTTGATTAGGGCATCGTTATTATTACCTTTAGATAAACAGAACATCTTATTCCTTAGACCAGCTTCTCATCTCTTGATGTTCAGTAACTTTGGTTTGACAGCATTGTTCTTGTATGTGATAAGTGTTCCATTCTTTATTATGCATTTATTGAACCAACAACTTATAATCCTTTTCCCAATGCTCATAACAAGAATGCCCAATTAAAATAATATTTGTTTCCTTTCTCAGTGATTTGAAAACCATTTGCAAAGGTTTTTGTTTCTTGCAGAATTCAGCTATGGTAATCTTGCTTAATCATGTTCAGTTTTGGAGATGTGACAAATTTTTTTTTTTTCTGTTCTGGTCTACAATTTATTTTTGTGTGAAATATATTCATTTTTTATTCCTCTCAGATATACTTTTGGTTTTCCTAAGGGACTTCTGGTAGATATCTCTGGAGATATATCAGTTTCAGTAAAATTATTTTCTGCAGAATCACCCACAAAGCACAAAAGACATAACAGAACAACATGATCACACATAGGAACTAAACTGCATATTTATTACATATTATGAATTAAACATAAATTAACATAACACACATATAATAACTACTTATACAGAAAGCAAAAAACATATATTCTAAACAAATCCAAATCATATTATGTGATGTCATCCACTGTTAAATTCTGCTACGTACTTCTAAAATGTTTATTTTTATACTGTATTGAGGATTTGTTCTGTTCTGTGTATTGTATTTTACTGTATTGACCCCCTTCTTTTTGACACCCACTGCACGCCCAACCTTCCTGGAAAGGGGTCTCTCTTTGAACTACCTTTCCCGAGGTTTCTTCCATTTTTTCCCTACTGGATTTTTTTTGGGGAGTTTTTCCTTGTCTTCTTACAGAGTCAAGGCTAGGGGGCTGTCAAGAGGCAGGGCCTGTTAAAGCCCATTGCGGCATTACTTGAGTGATTTTGGGCTATACAAAAATAAATTGTATTGTATATACAAATAAATATATTGTATAAAAGCAGTTAAGCTCTCCAAGTTTTTGTCTATGATTAAACATATTGGGAACTAAACATTCACTACAAATTTTTTAATGTTCCATTTAGGTAAGTATATGTAAGCTGGAATTACTTTAGTTTTACCCAGTTTTTCTGCTTCTATAATGTAGCAGTCTCTGCTACCGCATGGGCTACTAAAGGAATTCATATTCTTACTGTTCTGGATTTATTGCTATAATTGAAACTAAATACACCTCCAACTCCTTCTTTCTTCAACTTGTGTTGACTGTTTATTTTCAACAAGGCTATACCAGACTTAGGTTATAAGGTCCGAAATTGTCATTACTTTGCTAGTCCAAGTCCACAAGATTTTTTTTTTGTTGTTCTAGTACTTGTAGCCATACTAATAGTCAAAAAGAGCACACACTTTTTCATGGTAAGCATTCATGATAAAATTTAGGCAGAAAAATTATACTAATATAGGCCTATTATGAAATTATCCTGAGATAGATGGATCATTGGGATAGTTGGTATGACAACATCATTCAGAAGAGACACTTACAAATCCAATTAGTCAGTTCAGCTGATTAGGTTCTTTGTTGTCTCAACTGGCTTAGATGAATGTTTTCTCATATTCAACATGGGATGCAGACATAAGTTAGCCTCTTGTGAAACCAGTGGGGATGTGATATAAAGGTGGTGCCATCTGAGCAATGCAGGATATAGGATGAAGTTTGTGGTTTAGTTGCACCGATGTACTGAACGGTATGATGCAGTTCTGTTATTTTTAATTTGACATTGTTTCTCTGTACATTCTTCTTTAGCAGCTTTGTATAACATCTCATCTTATTGCTTCTGAGGACTGAACTGTAAGCTCTTACCT
Organism: Polypterus bichir lapradei; assembly: GCA_026402145.1. NCBI lineage: Eukaryota > Metazoa > Chordata > Cladistia > Polypteriformes > Polypteridae > Polypterus > Polypterus bichir. The sequence continues at coordinate 24,633,151 of JANRMT010062804.1, forward strand.
GTTCCTCTTCAATACTTGTTTCCATTTTTACTAGATACTCATGCTGCTTTGTTTTGATTAAGCCTGCTTTGACATGGCAACACTATAGCCTAGTTTTGAGAGTTTCTAGTTGACTAATTTTCCATCCTATAGTTGTTGCATGACTAAGAAAGTGTTTAGATGTGTTGTTTGATTCAAGATGTTTTTAGGTCTACTTGTAAGCTGTGACTCTTAATTTGATATAAACTTTGCAATGTTGCTAAACATTTTGTTTAGTAATTCAAATTTTTTTTTTGTCCATAGACATAGATGAGCACAAATTCACCAGTGATTGATGGCCAAGAAGTAGTAGAATTTGTTTAGGTAACCATAGACATTTTTTGGCCATAATAACCTGCAGCCACTAAGAACATCTTCTTCTCTTGTTGTTATTAATGTAGTCACAGTTGGTAATATCTAGGATGTAACAGAAGTAACAATGGTGGAAAACATTAAGTCTTCATCCTGTCTGTGAGGTAATCTTATGTGTCTCACTGATATACTCTTGTATAAACTAAGAAGATGCAGAGGCAGAGCTTGGCAGCAGTGGTAGTTGTTGATGATAACCAGTAAAAGAAATACTGTTGATGCCTGGCAAAGCAACCACTGCACTCAGGTCCCAGTCCAGGTGGTTCTCTGTATAATGGGTGCTGCAACGTGCTTTTGGCACATGCTCCCAAACTCCTGCCAAAGCTGGCAGGCAATGTCTGCGTCCACACCACCTTTGTCAGTCAGAATGCTGCTGATGTAGTTAAAATGACCAAAACATCATCATGCCCTGGTTCCCACAACCAACTTGTATAATCTTCATTTTACCTGTGCTAATTCTTATGCCAGCTTTGCTAGCTATGTTCTGTAGGGAGCTGGTTAGAGTGTGTAAGGATTTTTATCCTTAACAGAGGTAGGATAATCTCAGGACTCACTTGGGCACACATCCACTATGCTCCAGTTTAGAGCTGCCAGTTTCCCTACAATTCCCTTTGAAATGTGAGAAAAAACAGATTACCTGGATACAAAAACACAAGAACATGGTGAAACAATGCAAGCTACACACGCTGTAAATTGGCTTTGTGAGGCAGCAGCGTGAACACTGTGGCACTGTTTTGTAGTGTAATGGGTGTTTTTTTTAATAAAGTATCTAATTACTTTAATTACTTTTTAATTACTGTAAGCAATGAATAATTTTTCCCAATACTTGAATGTTTTTGTCATTGTTTCCTCATTTTCATTTCATGGCAGTACACAAAGGGTGGTCTTTGGGTGCAAGTTCACTTTGCAGAGGTATTGTACATGCTGAATCATTTAAAAATTAATTATATTAATAATTATCTTTTGTAGATGCATCTTGTGCAAAACAATTAAAGTGGATGGAAATGCAATTGAAAAAAGTAGCTACATCACCAGGTGTAAAAAATAACAATACAGGTAAATGGTAATTGTTTTTAATTAACCAATCTTTACATTCTAATCTGATTAATAATGAGTGGTTTTTGGTTTTGCTATCTTCAAATTAAATCATTTTTTGTAACAAAAAAGTAACAATTCAGTATAATTCTCAAATTGTAGTAACTCAGTGGTGGCAAGGTAAGTGATATTAGACTGCCACCTACTGTATTTCTTTTCCAATCTCTCAGTCTTATATAGCATCTTGACCCAAATGTAATTTGGTGATAAAAAGAATACAATGTTAACAAAACAACAACAAATGATGTCTGAACATTTTGGTCAGTTCTATTAAACCATACACTGTACATTGTAGATCTGAACTCTTCACATTTAACACTTATATTTTCATGTTATATATTTTTTAACTCTTATAATGTTCCAGATACAAACTTACTGACATATTCTATCTAGCCATCTATCAAACCATTTTTTAACCCATATAATCTGATTCAGGGTTGCTGAGAGCTGCTGTCTATCCCTACAGTATAAGCATACAAGGCATGGGCCAGCTCTGGACAAAATGGCAGTCGATATTCGGGAACACTTACACACACTTCCCACTCACTCATATTAGTTCAGCTTAGAATTTCAGGCAAAACTTTGAGACATGGAAGGATAACTGCAAAACCCAGAGGAAAACTTATACATACACGGAAATAATGTTCAATCTCTGGATAGGCAATGCCTTGGCCCAGACTCAGACCCAGGACTATGATACTGTGAGGCTCATGGTTAGTTTTTTTAAGATATTTTTGCACCATTAAATATTTTTTAAGACAAGATAATCATAATTTTCTTTTACATTTAATAGCTAGTTCTTGTTTTTGTTTTTCCACAGAGAGTCAACGTGACATTTGTGCAAAAGACTGGATGACTTGTACTGAAAACTGTTACTTTTTCTCTAAAGAAAAGAAAAATTTTGACAACAGTAAACAACTTTGTAAAGACATGAATGCAACATTAATTGTTTTTGAAGATGTCAAGAAACAGGTTAGTAATGGACATCATCAAGCATTTCAGAGTTTGATATTGGCTTAATACGTTCAACTTCTTATGCACATTTGAAATATATTACTGGACATTTGTTAGGCAAAACATTTAAATTATAAATTCCACTAGTTTTTTTTCATGTAGTACGCTTCTATTTGCGAGCCTAAAGATATTTACATTTTGGAGCTGCCAGGAAGGAAGGGCAGGCATCCTGGCCGGGATAAAGGAAGGATTCATACTTGGCCAGGAGACCATAATGAATGGACTGGACGAACAGGCTTACTGGGAGTTCATTCCCCCACATGACAGATGGCAGTGTCCCTCAAGGCTGGACCAGATTAAGACATCCGCAGGGTGGCATTGGAGTTGGAGTCCAGAAATGCAGCCCTGTTGGCGTCTTTGGATACCACCAGAGGGTGGTGCTGGGGGAGGACTGCCCAGGTTTTCACGTGACCTGGAAATTGTCCAGACAGCAGGAGACTGGAGCAGTTCCTGGGTCTAGTTTAGAAGAAAGCTTGCTGTTTTACTTAAACTGAATCAGAGCTGGGAGGCAGCAGGCAACACTCTTGAAGGTGGGAGGACAAAATTGTGTATTGGTGCATTTTAGCTGTTGTTTCTGTAAAAGGTGTTGGAAAAGCCTTTATTTGAACCCAGAGTTGAGCTTGAACATCACTGTGTCTGTGGTTTGGGGCACAGTAGCACCCCCTTGTGGTTACAGTGTTTACAAACTTAAAATATAAAACATGCAAGGAAAATGCACAATGCTGTGCTGAACACACAAATAGTACACATTAAATAAATTAGAAATATATGCACATATTAATACATTTTAAGTAGTGTCTTATTAGACCTAAACATTGGTAATCAAATGGAATGAAATAAAGAAATTAAGAGAAAACCAGTTGCCAACAAAGGAAAAAAAAAACTAATTAAAGGATTAAACTAATTAAAATGCAATTGCAATGTACACTCTGAAACAGTGACGTGCTGTTTCTCAGGCATGGGTCAATTTAGGGGGAGTAACCTCAACATAAAGCTGCAAATGCTATTTCTAAAATAAAATAATGCATGTAAAAATGCATAAATTGTACAACATACAGAACATGTGTGGGGATTAAAGCGCAGTAAAATAATTTGCAGGTAATAAGACATTTAGCATAGCATGGTTTATTCATTTTTACTTATGTAGTATTTCCAAAGGAAATATATAAACATAATTACATAGTTTTATCTTTATTATCTTGTCTTTTTATTGCACTCAAGCAGTAATTCTTAACTCTTTTATTCTCTCTCTCTGGGTCTCTCTTTCTACCAGCGATGTCTAGCTCTTGGTTCATGATTTTACTCTTATGTGATCTATATGAGATAAAAATAATTATTCAAATTGTCCTTTATCATTTTTTCATCAGGAAATTGCAAGCTGTATCAATAATAAGAATCAATTTTATTGGATTGGTCTAACTAAAAATGAGAGCAGTGAAATGTGGAACTGGATAAATAACTTGCCTTTTCATAACCTGTGAGTAATAATTTTATGCTAATATTTTAGCAGGGGAAATATTAAACAAAAAATGTGTTAAATTTAAAAGATGGAATTTATTTAGTATTGGTAGAGCAAGCATAACTTATTTAGTATTAACTGCTGAATAAAATTGTACATTTTTACTTTAAACAAACAATAATTTGAATTTCGCAGTACAAATTATTTTCATGCTAGATTTCTTTTGATTCTGATGCATAATCAGCATTAAATGACTATAATAATATCAGTGATGGGCACAGACCTTTTAAAAAGTGGCTCAAAAGAGGAGTAGGGACATGATATGAGACAGGGTTTGTTGAATGTTAAAGCTGGACATAAATTAGTGCTTACTTTTATCTCTGTGTGTTTAATTTTACTGGACATTTGGATGAAACTTCAGGGGCTTTTTTATATTATGTGGCGGATGGCTTGCACCCTTGCCCAGCTGGGATGCCTTCAGACTGTAAAGACCGGGGTTGAGAACATGTACCGGGCATTATTTCTCTCAGAGTGCTAGATGACAGCCCCCGGGATTGCAATGGTGCCTCAGATTCCCTTAGGGCTCCATGAGAGTTGGAGTTGTATTGGGTTCTGTGGGTGCCGTCAGGGGTTGCTGCAAGGGCTGCAGAGCCCTACTATGTTGTGCTTCCACCTCATCCAGAGGTTTTTCCGGATCATGCTAATGGGCCACCGGAAGTGCTCCTGGGAGTAGCATAAAAGGAGCCCACTGCCACTGCTCCAGGAGGCAGTGAGGAGGGAGAGGATAAAACTTCCTGGAGGAGGAGTGGAGGCAGAAAGACAAAGACAGAGAGAGAAAGAGATGGAAGAGATGAACATTGCTCTGTGCATTTCATTGTACTGTGCTTGGTTCTGGTGAGAAACGGGTGAAAAGCATTTCCCCCTTGGAAAAAAAAGCCTTGTGTGTTGCAGAAATTTGTGTCTGTGTCTGTCTGTGTCAGGTTTGGGGAGCTGGAGCACCACCTGTTGGCCACAATTCATAACCTTCAAACAAAATATTTGTTCATGGTAGCTACTAATATTAAATTATCCAAAAAGACACTGCACACTTCTACTGGCATTAAATTTATTTTCCTGATATAACACATCTTAATGAGATTAAAGTGCAAATTGAAGAATTTCCATCTAGTTATATGAAGTGCCAAGCTGATCTTAACAGCTAGAGTTCACATCATTGCACATTAAATCAAAGTTTTTCTTTCCTCCATAAACTGCCTATTTTGAGTTAGACATTGAGAAATCCACAAGAACAAATCACCATTTATTTTGGTGCATCAGCCTTTCAGCAATTAAAAGTAAAATAAATATGATCCAGAACCTTAAAATATAAGCTCTTATATATATTTCTCTTCTGGTTCGTCCTGCTTCCACTACCCGGTCCCGCCCACACGCAGCCGACACAGCATTTCTTGATTCCTATTCGTCCTCTTCCACAGATAACTCAACCTCCTGGCCACGGACCATACTGTTTTAAAATACACAGGCAGATTTATCACCAAATCTCTCCACTATACGCTAACACTTCAACCTCTCCAGGATATGGACAATTGTATGTTTTTGACACAGCGCAAGCTACTGAAGTACACTTACAAAATAAAGCAAACTGCATGCAACGAAAATTTACTTCCCCAGCTAGATTCCATGCTCAGAACCATCAACCCCTTCAGTAAATCATACAAACACAAGCATGAAATCGCTCAGTCCAATCCAACAGCATCTGTATGAATGGTTTTCAAGGGAAACCCTGGGCAGGATTTATGACGATACAATGCCCCAACATGTCACATCGATGTTGCAGCGATTTTCGTCTGAGAAGATGGTGAACCCCCGGCTGAAATGGACATTTGCATCTATCCAGAGGCAACTCCTGTAAATAAATTTTCTCGCTCAGTATGAATTGCGATCCTATGGTTTACCCACTTTTATTCCCTAACGGAGACATTGGCTGGCACAAAGATTTACAACATGTTCCCGATAAAAGAACCACCAACCGAATCAGGTTTACTCCATGCTAATTTTACACATACAGATTATCAATGAGGAATACATTTAGTACTTTGCACTCTAGCGGCAAACTATTCCAACAGTACGTCGTAGATGCGTATGTTAAAACAGAGGGCACGCGTCTCAACTATCTCAGATTACATCAACAACATCTGCGCGTGGAACAATACAAATGACTATTAGACACACTGCAAACAAAGGGTGAAAATAACAATGTACGTGTAGGCAAAATGATCATATTTCCGTCCACATTTCCAGGAAGTCCAAGATACATGCAACGAAACTATTGTTGATACGTGGTTTTTTCTACGGTTAGATCTTTCGACTCATTATCTGTCGTCTCCAGCAAAACACCTATTCACAACTGCGTCTTTCAAGAAGTATTTCTTTCTTCTTGATTTCTGAATTCCTTTCTCACCGTTTTCTGCTCCTATTCTTACACCGCCGTATGCCATGGCGGGCGTTGGCTAGTATAAAATTATTTTTATATATACTACAGTATTTGTATATAGCTCTCTCTTTAATAAAAAGAAAACAAACATAATACATTTTCAGTTTCTAGGATCCCTTCTATTAGTTTTTGGGTTTTAGAGCAAATATTCTTTTTGGATCCTATATTTAGATAGATGACAATAACTTCATCTTTGTTAATGCATATCTTTCTGAGCAGACTTAGAATCAGATCACTGAGCCATTCGTGTCTACATAGATTTCCGAATTTGGATTTGAGCCTAGAAAAACTTCCTTCAGCAGTTGCTACTGATGCAGGCATTCGTTTTATGAATTCTTTAGAAAGATAAATGGCAAGCTCTAATGACACCTAAACTCTTAAACTTGAAGTATCTTGCACTAGGTATACCCCTTTTTTCCTGGATAGGGCCATAAGCCCAGATGCCGATTACCAGAAGACCATGTTCAAATGAAGGCAAAGTAATGTTTGCTACAACATAATGAGCTAATGGGTATGTGATTGTAGTTACATGCACATGCTTTAGTTATTGTTTATGTTCACACACTCATGTTTGTCAATCATAAAAAAACATGTTTTGGGTGCAATGGAATTTGTGTTGCTGCTACAGTTATTGATACAGTATATGCACTGGTGCACATACATCTTCTGAAAGAGAGAAAGAATGACAGATATATCGAATATGTTATGTTCTTATCGTCTTTGTAAGTTAATGGGACAATATGCATGATAAAGAGATGGTGCATATGATAAACCTGTTTCAGCCTCTTCCTTTGGACTACAAAATATTACCAATAAAAAAGGTCTTTTATTTCTATAGCCATCCTAATTGTTTGCACCATCAGGTTAGCCTCCTGAGCAGTGAGCTACACTGGCTGACTTGAAAACATTTTGACATAGCAAACAGCGGTGCATCTGAAAGAAAGGAGAGAACTGAGCAAAACAGTCATTGTTACAAATTGCATATGCACTAAAACACAATGAATTTTTAAAACTTCTGGTCCTAAGGCATTTCTGTAAATCTTGATGCTTTCTCAATTCATCTAACAACTGCATGTACAGGATAGTGAGCAAGTTCATCAGTTTGTAATAGTGTGGAGTCTAAAACAGGTTTTAAAAGTGCAGAGCTTTTCATGGCAAATTTATTATAGACCATCACACTGAACAATCTAATAACTCTTGAGCCTTGAAAAAACTGTTCATGGTCACAGGCAGCCTATGGAATGGTATTACAGATTGAAACTGATGTTGAACTTGTTAATAAACTACTCCACTCAGCTTTTAATTATTGCACATTATGTGCCTGATTCCTTCTTCTCTGCCGTCCTAATTCTTTTTGTGATGCGTCCAATGTTCATTACACAGGCTGTAGGTATGCTCATGACAGTGCTGTGGTAGTTTTTGCTCCATTGATCATACAAGTATAGTTTAGAGATTTTCTGCACAGGGAGGCAAAATTCAGGGACTATAAAAAAAAAGTTGCTGTTCTGCCCCTGCCTCCATTTCTTCACTTCTGCACCCACAAGCATTCAGCAAAACTACTTCCCACACCTCAAAAACTGCACTATAGACAGTATGTTCTTCTTACTACTACTACTTTCTATCAGCTTACATTTACTCTCTGCTGTCCTGTGTAGTTTTGGCAGGTCTAACATTTAAATGGCAGCTTACTTGTCTTGCCATTAGGCTTTGGTCCAAAGTTAAAGTATGTCTTCACCGTCCAATGGCCAGTTATGATACACTTACATTTTAAAAATAGTATGCCAACACATAAAATCAGTGGCAAGATCCATGGCCCATTTCTAAATTATATGGAGAGCTTATCCTTATAAGTATATTGTACCTCTCAGAAGGACATATACTGTATAGCAGAAACAGGTTTAACACTAGAATTACCAGATCCAACAAAAAAAAACCTCATAAATCCGGCCCACCTTAAATCCCTTCACACCTCTCCCTCAGCGTCTTTTGTCTTCTAAATGTGTCGATAAGCCCAAGCAGCAAGCAGCCTGCTATACCATCCCCCCACCGCCGCAGAACGGGCAAGAAGTTCTCCCAGTTCCTTCCTTGATTGATTATCCGGGAGTGAGGTACCCAGAATTGTAAGGGGAAATAATTTGATGTGTGTTTTCTGTCTACAACAATCTATGTAAACTGATCGTTAAAACAGAAATGTTTTTCATGTTTTAGTAATAAATGACAAAATGTAGACATGAACTCTATAATGTGTGAAGGCTGATGGCCAAATATCAAATAAACACATTCACAAAAGGTGCAGGTACAACACGATAGCTTCCCTGGTGCAGCGGATAGAACTGCCGATTTATAATCCAGAGAACGTGAGTTTGAAACCAGCACCCCCACAAATTTACCATTTTGAGTAGTGAGCTACTCTAATTGTTAGTATTAGAAAATAAAAACATACATTTGATTTGTGTCTGTAACAGTCAGTGTAAATTTATAGAACTTGTAAAAGTTAGCATTTTTTTTTTAACTTTTATTCTCCCAGTCACGATCATGATGCATACTACCGCTCCCCCAGGGATCTGATGTTGTTAGTTTTTATTTGAAACTGGGAATAACCGTAAATGTGAGTGGTGTTTTGAGACAATGGAACTGGACATTCTCTGATATGGATGGATAAAAGCCAACACACAAACGCTGGTGATTCTGCCTTATTCATATCTCACTGTCACCTGATTTTTTTTTATTCAGTTTTACTAAGTGTTCCTGCCCATGCTGAATTAGTATGCACCTTATGGTCCATGATGTCAAAGCTGTACTGACAAAAAAAATACAGAGACATAGGTATATATGATATTTGGAATTATTCATTTTAAAACCTGTATAGTACATTTTGGAAAACATTGTGGCACGGATGCAACATTATTCATATCATTCATATTAATTTGCACGCCTTCTTGCGCTTGTAATCAGTGACCGCATGCTTTTTTTATTTCCCGATCTTTCCAGTCCCCACATGTTGCTGTATAGTGCTGTTTCTTTTGTACTCCAGGACATGCAGAGGAAAGAATAGTACAGAGAGGTCAGTTCAGCGCTATATGCAATCATCAAATTTAAATGTTAACAGTTCATACACATGCAAGGACCGTCCTTCCTACATTTCCGACATGTGTACCTGTTGCATTATACACACTTCTCTCTATGCTTTGGTTCCTATTACATTGAAAGGGCACCTGACACTGACTCAGTTTACTTTCCTGTGGAAAGTGGCGGTCTTTGAACAGAAGCTTGTTGATGTTGCATCCTCTTTTGCTTTATCTATCGCCTTTTCTTGTAAGAAGATAAAAACAATCAGATAGATGAAATACCAGTTGAAATAAAGGTGCTTATTGCTTCAAGGGCTCTCCCAGGGCATGGAACAGCTGTTGATTCCCAGCAAAGAAATTGAATAATTTTGCCAGGTAAGGCAAAAAAGTGAAAAGACCTGTTTCTCTGTCTCTTTTAAGAACTAAGATGTCACCTTGCAGGTTTGTGCAGTCTGAATGCTGTCATCGGTAAAGAAAATAATTTTTCTCCCCTTAAAGAGCAAAAAAGGGAAAATCAGGGAATTAAGAGGCAGAATGCTATGAGCACACTGATATAAAACCATATACCACTGGGCAATTTGATGATGTCATTAGATGTGGCACATCAATAACATGTAGAACCCCTGGCTTCAGACAGTGCTTAAGGAGTTATCCAGTCACAACTTTACACTTAATGCTGATGGTTGCTCCATCTCTTTGTCCCTGTCTTTCTGCATTTTTCATAGCTGCCAGCTTCATTTACTCTTATATGCAAGCAGCCTGAACCATTCAAAACCATTATCTTATCTCAACATTCTTCACTCTTTAGAAGGACTGTTTATCTACTTTGTCTTTACCATAGCACTGGGGCAGTTTTTCAAAATTATGTTTAGTACTGGGAGCTGGACAAGTTGTAGATGTTGGTTACAGATGTGATTTTCCAGTCACTGTGGTTTTTTTTTTCTCTAAGCTTGAATTGCAAAACATTTTCCATCCATAGGATGGAGTAGACTGCTATGAGACTAATCATGCATGTGCATGCTTTGCCGATGAGTTCCTTTTAAATTCACCTTTACTTGCGTCATGGATTCACATTTCACTGCTTATCAGTTTGAGGGCAGGATTCTAATGAAAAGGGTGTAGTTGAAACAAGTATGAAATACATGCTGCAGATAAAAATAAGCCTAGGGAATTATACACAATCTCCCACAGTTAAGACAGTTAAATCAGTTTGGCTATTAAAATGTTTGTTGTTTAACTGAGATACAAAAACCTATTTTTTGAAATATGAAATACATGGGCACTTCACAAAAATAATGTGGAGCACTTACTGTACATTTTAGGTACTTTCCTTACATCTTGTTTTAGAGAAACTAGCTTCATGGCAGTAAAAAGTAATTTCCATACCTTTTATAGAGGACACAGGTCATTAGTGAACAAACACTGTAAAGAGTTTTTTTTTTCTTTTGCATTGTTTTTAAATTTTTACCAGATTGGAGCATAACATTGTGTACCCAACCAACACCCTGCGAGTTGAAGAAGTAAATGTATCCTGATAACCTAAAGATAATAAATTCAACAAGCAGTGCATCTTAACCTTTTGTCTGTCGTGATCCCTTTTCCAACCATTTAAGAAATATGTGTCCATAACCCATTGAAAACTGCTATTAATTACAATTTCCCTGAAAAGAAGAAGTTTTTTGTTTATTTAGTCAGTCAGTCAGATATTTTCCAACCCGCTATATATAAGGTGGTCCAGATCTAATTATGCAATTTGTAATACGTATAACTTATTAAGTTTATTAAATAGAAAATCACCTGAAAAATCCCGGACCATCGAGAAGTGTGCGAACTGACAACATGAAGAATCGTCTTCGCGCTGAACTGGAATCGTCCCCACATAAATCAAAGTCATCCAGACAATCTGGATCTGCATAATTAGATCTTGACCACCCTGTATTTTACTTTTATTTATTATGCCATACATACACAAACTGATAAAAAGACACTTGGCTTGCCTGTCTTGTGCATGACCTTGTCTTTGGCAAAACTGTAATGGAATAAGAAAGGTTCTGCAGACAAGTGTTTGGATGACAGAATAGTGGGTGACATTTTCACTAATACATTTGTAAATCGCATGTATAAACAAGGAATAAATGCCAACAAAATCTTGCTTGCATTGAAATAAAATCTAAAAGAGGCTATAATGATTGTTGCAACTTATTCTCAAATTAAGTTAATCTCATTTAAGGTAGCGGTGCAGCAGAGACTACCCCAGGCAGCATTAGGTGCAAAGGTAAGAAACTGTCCATAACAAGACACCAATCAGTCACAAAATTCACTCACGCAAACTGAATATTTGAGTGAGTATTTCCAATGAAGGGCTAGTGCTTTTTCCAAATTGAAGTCACTAGACTTGCACATCTTTTGGGATATGGGGAAAAAACCATGGTACCCAGAGTAAAATCCACACGTACCGAGGGAGAACGTACAGATTCTACACGGATATTGAAAGGGTGTGGGGTTTAAACTCAGGGCTCCAATTCTTTAAAGCAGTTTTTACCATTACTACTGCTACTGTTGCTACTACAACTAGATGGGCTGAGCTGGAATCTGTATGGTAGTATGCACAGTAAAGGACTGACATCCATCTGGTAGAGGTTCCTTTTGTATCCCGAAGATGACAGATAAAAGTTCCAGCTCTTGCTACTTTGAAACGGATTAAGTGGTGTCCATAAACGATGGATGGAACATCCACTTTCATTAAATTAAATCTAACTTCCAGTTATCCTTTATCTGGTCACACATAGACTTTTACTTCACAACTTATTTATTTTAATAAGATATCTGACCAGTTAATAAATATTAGGCACCAAGCAAATGTAGTCCCAGAATCGTGATCCAGATTTCTAGCATACTTTAGTTTGTAAATGCCTGCACTGTACTCACCATGCAGCATGCCACTACTCACTAAGTATGTTTGCTATATTTTTAGTCAATGTACTACATATTGGACAAAATGCTGCTTCACCTTAATAGGCAACAGGTCCATGATGTCCTAATCTTTCCCAGCACCTTAGTGAACAATCCTCAACTTCAGGCACAAATGAATGTGTATTTCACCCTCACATGTAGGATGTGAATGTCTAATAACTGAATTATGATTTGTTGACCTCACCATCACCACAAGTTTGTGCTCTTTTGGTCCTCACTATCACAAGTACATACAACTGAAATAAATGTAATTTAAATACCAAAATATGGACATAATTACCAGTTTAGAAGTATACAGTAGAACTACACACAAGAAAGATTTCATAATCAATACTCTGCATTAATTTGGTCATGATTGTTAGGTGGCTGTACAGTAAAGTTACAGACACCTGACTCATAATAAGATGTTTACTTGTAAATGCATCTAAAAGTATTTTACAAAAATTACAATACAATTTACCTTTAAATGTAATTGTTTTGTATTTGCTTTATTTTCTCACCCCTACTGTCTTAATTTCTTTCAAAATAGTTGGAATCATTGTCTTCAAACTCACAAGCTTTATAAGGGCAGTTTTCCTGTAGTTGGATAACATGATAGTCAAACGACTAGTCCAGCTGCTTAATGTCTCCTGAGTCCTAGGCTCAGATCATATCCCGAATACTGTCACCGTCAAATTTGTACATTTTCTTTGTTTGTTTTCTCCACTACTCAGGTCAGAAATATGCTGAAATCCTTGAATGTTGACTTTAAAAATTTTCTGTGTGAGTATATGATTGAGTATTAACAGTGAGGGCCTAATGCTGTCTTTAAGATGTTTTCACTCTTTGTGATGTGTGCTGCCAAGATAACTTCTGGCCTCATTAAGCTTGCATTGAAACACATATGTTCAAAGCACATGTGTTCAAGAAAGGGTCAGAGAGGGCCTAGAGTGTAACCTAGCAGTTTTAGTCTGAATGCTTCAAACAGCCTGTATGTTGATTAATTATCAGTCATTAACATTTTTTCATTTCATTGTTCTTTAATATGTCATTGTGAGAAAAGAGATTATATAATCACTACTATATTATGAATAAGTAGCAGAAAAGAGTCAGATGGAGTCTTGCAGTATTCACCTAAGAGTATAAGGCTTTGATGAAAATGGAGAAATCAGGACAATTCAGAACATCAATCATTATTAATGTAACTTTTTGAGAAAAATTTCAAATCAATATTAGAATGTCTTCAAAGTACTATGTGATCATGGGTGTTTGTGAGCAATTCCTAAACCAAGAAAGCCATGAATAAGGCCCAGTTAATAAGAAAACAGTGATTATTAACTAAAATCATCAGAAAGGAATGTTTCACACAAGGATTTAGGGAGTTAAGGTAAACAATAATGGTAAAGAAAACGGCCTGTGACTTTCTGCACATACCTATCATAAAACAGAGATCTGTCTATGGCTTGGCCAGTTCAATTTCCATATTGTGAAAACAAGCTAACACTCCTTGTCTGCAGTGCCAACCAAAAGTCTATCTTATATAATGCATGCTAATATATTCCATCTATTTTCACCTGTTGGAAGAAATATTTTCTAAAGTTTGAGTACAATTTACCCTGAACTACATTCAATCTGTATCACAGTATTCTAGTTGGGAAATTCCTTTTAAAGGATCAAGCATGATAATTTCTTTCAATTTTTTGACCATTTCTATCAAGTCACCTATTAATCACTGGATGCTTAAATAGGAAGGATTTAAATTCTTCAGTCTTTCCACTTAGCTTATATACTGTAGCCCCAAAATAAACATAGCTCATCACTAAGCTTTGCCAAAACAGATATATATTTTGTAATATGGAGTCTAAAAGTGCCCTTTGCATCCCAAATGAGGCCTCACAAATGTATTGTAAAGCTTGAGCATAACTTCACATGATTTGCACTAAACATGCTATTATAATCCTACATCCTACTAGACTTTTTAAATGCTTCTCTATACTGGATAGTTATAAACAGTAATGAGTCCACTATGATTACCATGTCCTTTTCATGAGATGTACTTCAAGGTTTCAGAACCTCCATTTTGTATGTATTATTTTACTTAATGTCTAAAACTTCACAATTTTTAAATAAACATGAAACTTTGTCTGTCACCTGTTCGCCTAAATATGAAATCTGAATTCTGTCTAGACTCTGCTGTAAGTATTTTTTCTGATTCTAGATTATCCTCTGAACCCCAGTAGTTTTGTGTCATCTGCGCTGTGAACCAGTTGTCATGCACTTATCTAGGCCATTTATGTAAAAAGGAAAAGAACAGAACCCCCAATACCGAACCCTGTTGAACACCACTTTTAACATCACCAAATAAACCATGAATAAATTGTTGCTTCCTTTGTTTAAGTTACAGTTTTGTGCATATGTGCAAATTGATCTTGAATTCTAGCTTCATTTAATTTGATCACTAACCTGTAATGTTTTTCCCAATTAAAGCCTTTGTAAAAAAGTGAGATAAATAATATGTCATGTGTCCATCCTATCAAATACTTTTATAGCTTCCTCATAAAATTCTATCATGTTTGTAAAACTTGATCTCCTTACCTGTACTGACTGTTTTTCACCTCTGTTATTTTTAATAATTGGGGTTTTATTAATGTACCTGTAATACAGTACACTTTACATTAATTAGCCTAGAATCACTAAGGTCTGGTCATCTTTTTAAAACAATCATACATTAGTCAATTTCTCAAGAATGCAATGCTTTCCAAACAATACTGGCTTACTGTTTAGATATGTAATGCTTGTTTATGTGCCCTAAATACTGATTGTATTTTATGCTCTGATATAATTTCAAATGTTTGGTTTTAAGTTTACATAGAGAAAGATGCAATGTTTTCAGCAACTTACTGTTAGAGTTAGCTTTCCATAGCTTTTCAGTACTTTCAACAACTTAATATTAGTTATGAACTTAGGTGAAACACTATGTTAATTATTTTTTAATATTTTCATTACATAAAGTTGAAAGATATGATCAAATATATTAATATATATTATTTACTTTTATATTAATCATTTTACATATCAGTAATATATACTTAATTTAAAATCAGTTTAATAAAGGTTTATATATACAGTTTAAGGGAAAATAAATATTGCTATATTTTTTTCTAGCTGACGTTAATCAATTTTGTTCTGTAGGAATTTATTTAATAATTCCAATCACACAGGCAAGAACTGTGCCTCTATATCCCAGACGAAATGGTATGCAGAAGATTGCATTCAAGAAAGGTACTGGATCTGCGAGAAGAAAGCTTTGTGAAGTAGAGAATACAAATGAAATTACCAGCCATCTCAGAAAATTCATATATTGTGACATGATAGCAAGAGTTTACTTATTTAAGCATCTTCTTATTTATTTAAAGAAAATGAATGTTAAACAATTTGTAATGCTAACTCAGAGGTATGTTTAACATATAATGTTGATGCTTTGTTACCAACTGCATTTACACTATATACAAAAAAATAGCAAAAATGGAAATGGATGAAAATGATATTTTGTACTGTATACTCAATGCCACCTAAATAATTTGTGCACTAGTAATGCAACTTGTTAACCTTATTGTTGAGAAACTGTAATTTTTTTATGTTTGCTTTCCAGATTAAGATCAAATGTTTTTCCAAAATGGTGAAATAAAAATGTTAATTTTCTTGATCTTCTTCTGCTTATATTAAAATAAGATAGGTAAAGATTGGGATGCCTGGAATAAGAAAAGTAAATGTAAAATAAATGGATGAACCAAAAGATACTCTGTCTTTAACAAGCTCTTATATTATATGACTTATCATCTTTTTAATGTAAATTTTATAGTTTCATTGTGACATAACATTTCATTTAGTGATTTATTGTAATCCCTAATGTTTTTAAAGAAACTTGTGTTCAATCATTTTGGCAATGATTAAACTTAGGAATAGAAATGTTGTGGTTGGAACATGCAAGTATATTATTGTATAAGTTATATTTTTTATAAACACATAGTACAATAAAATGAAAGCTCTAGTTTCTTGAGTAAATGCAGATTAGGCATATCTCACATTATTTATGTGTATAAATCAAATAATAGGGTTATAGGTAAACTGTACAAATAATTTAGTAGATATTTATAAGTAAACCATAAGAATAATTTAGTAGGCATTCAATAGATGTGCTAAACTTAGTCTTGTTTATTAAAAGCAGGACAATATTATAGTTGTTACTACTGCTGCCTCATAATGCCACTGTTGCAGGATTTCACCCCTGCCTATTGTGTGCTGTTACATTAGCCATGTGTCTATATGGGTTTTACTCCAAATACTCTGGTTGCTCCCTACAGCCCTCCGACAAACATGTCAAATTAACTGGCCTTTCTGAATTGGAAAGCTGTTAGTGGGTATTGATCTGTGCATCAATGTGTCCTGCAATGTACTGGCACCTTATCCAGAATTGTTTCTTATCTACCTCCTTGTATCTAAAATGGACTTCAGGTCCAGACAACCATATAATTGCATGAAGCAGTATTGAAAGTGATATCATTAAGCCATAAGAATTGTGGTGAATTATTCTTTAATGGTGATTGCATGTCAAATCAACTGATACTCCAGAAATCCCACATTCTTTGGTTTCAAAGAATTCTGGAAAAAAAAAAAAAAAAAACAGGTGTACCCATGATATCCGGAAGACACCCTGTAAAATTATTTTGATGTAAGATCAATACTTTCCAATATACAGCCAATTTTGTGAGGGGAGATCAATTTTATAAGACCATATCTAAAATCTCAAAGCAGGCTCAAATTTTGCATACTGCACCTTTATAGGTATAGTATGTAAAAAATCTAAATGTTTTATCCAGATGACACCAAAAATGGAAAAAAATATTTTGGCTTTGCCAAGTTTAGGCTTTCAGAAAGCACACTTCTAACTGATACAGCCTGCTGAAATTTTTTCCATGTTTAAGTACATTAACAGGGCTTTTCAAAAGGTTATAAAGAAACAAGAAACTGTATCAGGTTTTGACCATGCACTGTGGGAATGTCCAGACATTTTTAAAATTAGATTCCCTGTATCCTACATGGTGCCTTCTTTCTCAAAAAACAAGTCTTACTTTTCTTATGTTAACCTTTCACATTTATTTTCCATTCTAAACTTGGTTTAAATTCACAATTTGTCAGTATCAAGTTCTTCATCACTAACTAGGGTACAGAATTAAGGGCAAAAAATAAATCACTAAAGACACATTAAGTCCAACACATGAACAACAGCTACTTGATTTATCATTAAATACAACACTACTTAGAATGAAATGTTAACATCTTGGTATTGCAGCAGCAGGAATGTGAGTCAATTCATTTCTGTTTCAATCGAATTGCAGAGTGTAGGGCATCTTGGTCTTTGAGATCAAGATGGAACTGTCTCCCATTGACTGTTGTAGATACAGTAAACTAAGCAGTGCAATGACACACTGTAATGGCACCCAACAAATATTGTCTTTAGGTGGCCAATGGAATGACTGTGTGAGAACAGTTTGGATACATGAAACATAGGATGTCAGATTCCACTTCAATCTTGTCATGAATTAGACCAATCCAATATTTTTAATCAAAAATGCACCCAACATAGCTTCCCATAGGACACTGGTCCAACGTAAGAGACACATCTGATCCATCAGCTGTGTTATTCTGTGAGGGCAGGATCCCAGCTGCTGCTTCAGTGGTGAATATTCGGGCAGTCAATTTACTGTCTTCACCAGACACCCAGCTAACTTTGAGTTTGCCATCTTCTGTAGTGGTGTAACAGTGGTACTCTCAGGTAGCAAGTACTCTTTTAACTATGGAGAATTGCATTCACTGTTCAGCAACATGAGACAGGACATTGTCATTTGATATGAAAAAAGATTGACATTTTTGATAACTTAATGATTGAATACTCAATGTAGTTACCATTATTGACACATGGCACAATCAGCCTATGTTTAGCATGGAAACTAATCATGAAAGATTTGCATAAGAAAAGTAATGTTTGTGTTTTGAGAAAGAAAGGACAATGTAGAATAAATGAAAAATATTTTTAAAATTATCTGCACATTCCCACATGCTGTTACGGTGCTCTGAAAATGAAGTCCAAAATGTACAAGCGTGCAAAGTCTGAGCCTGCTTGGTGGTTTAGTTCTTGAGCTATGGTCTTGGAAATTTGATAAAAAAAATGAGGCTGGCTAAAATCAACCCCAACACCCCCCCTTCCCTCGGCAAACTAGCTTTATCTTGGAAAGTATTGATTGTACATCACAAAAATGTACAATGTACAAGGTGTCTACTGACTAACATGGGTACACCTGGTGACTTTTCAGTATTTTTTTAGTATGAAGTGCATTAGTGGTTATTTAATTTGACATGGAATGACCCGTCAGTGCTTGTCAGAGGTACATCACAAATTATTCATTAAACATACAAATGCTACTGGAAAACCCAATGAAAAAATACAATACATTACAACAAATGATCGAAAATGTTTTGAAGGAATGGAAACAAGTAACTGCAACAGTAAGTAAAGTAGTGTATTGCTGTGGACTTGCACTACAAAGCATCTCAGTTCAAAGATTTGCAATGAGGTGAAGTCAGCCACAATCCTGCAAAGGGTGTCTCTGAAGTGCTCTCCTTACAGTGTAAGCTAATAGGAGAAGTCCTAGTCTCAGCACCACAGAGACTGCTTCTGAACATTGCGCTTCCTTGGTAACATTTATGGACTCGGCTCTCACTTTACCAGCATGGTCTTTTGAAGCATCTCCTAAACTTCTGTTGTATTGATTTATTGGTCAGCCTTTTGACCACTCGTATTTTTTGCAAACAAGACCCCAGGTATGTAAACTTCTCCTCTTGTGGCAGCCACTGCTCCATTTTATGCAAAAAGTTATACTGTAGGTTGTAATAATCATCCCCATTACATCACAATGAAGCGGACAAATTACATACTTGCCAAACATCAACTGTGCCTTTGAAGCAAATTTGATATTGTGGGATCTGGGAAAAACAGACACAAAAATAGAGTTCTGTACTTCACATAGTTATTCACTCTGTCGATGAAACAGTCTGATACAAGTATCATACCTGCTAATGAAACACAGTAATACCAGCAATTTAATATTTCTAACATGCAAATTACTGTATTATAATTAAACAATTACTCTCCCACTGAGTCAATGCCACTTGAACAGAATAAGGTGTTTAGTGTTTGTTTAGGTATTTTCAAGATGGAAATCTGTTACAACTGAACATCTTATAGAACATTATGATATACACACACAATTTTGAACTAGTATCTAACAGGTTATACAAAGAAAATTAATGTAATTTATACAGCAAAAAAAAACATTTCACTAAACAACTATTTATACTGTATTTGCAACCATTTAAAAACTAATAAATGGCACTGGAAAGTGGTGATGTGTTGTGCGCTTCTCCTTGTGAATATGTATTTTTTAAATATAATTTTGTTATTTTAATGTATTGTGTGGTCAGTTATCGTGATTATTAATTAAGATTGGCAAACCCTTTTAAATAACTGGAACAAGTATTCAGAATCTGACATTTAACCTATTAAATATGGAGTTACTGCAATTAGTTAGGCAACAGAACTGGCATGACTCAAGAGTAACTGATCAAAGAGACCTAGGAAAAGGAGAGAAAAGAGAGGTGATAAAGTAAGAGGATAACACCAAGGCAACTGACCTCCTTTGCCTAGTATTTTTCTTGCTAGTGTGCAATGGCTGGATAATAAACTAGATGACATTTGGGAAAGACTGACTATGATGAGAGAAACAAGAAACTGCTTATATTTTTTTTATCTCTCTTTGTGATGTGGCTTACTGCTGATACACTAGGCACTGGAATACATCCAAAAGGCTTTAATGTCTTTCACAGGGAAGATACATATGTTTTATGGTGAACAATGCATGGTGCACGATTGTTAGAGTTGTTTCTAAAATCTGTTCTGGAATTGTTTAAGTGTTATTTGTTTCATCTTTCCTGGGAGTTCTCTAATATTATTTTTGGTTGTTTACATTTTTAAGCAAGCCAACTTGACCAATGAGCTGAATGATCTCTACAATGTTATTGCAAAATACAAACATAGTATTGAGGGATTACTAATTGTTGCTTTGGAATTTTTTTTAAATTTATTTTACATCTTTTATTTAATTTATTAAAAGCATGTAATGTTCCATACAATCAAGTCACACTTAACAAAACTAAATTCAATTAAGGGGGCGCGCCCCCCCCGAAAAAGACATAAAGGCCAACATCAAGAGTAATACTTTGAGAATAGTAAAGAGAGAAAGAGGTCCTTCTCCTCACTATAAATGTTTATTCTAAACTTCTAAAATGTTATTGATTAGATCCTGCCAGGTTTTTTAAAAGTTTTGAACAGTTCATCTAAGTGAGAATTTGATTTTTTACAATTTCAAATTGTATATAATATCAGTAACCCACTGAATTAAAACAGGTAGGCTACAATTATTCCAGTTGAGCAAGATAATTCTACATGCTAATATTGAAGTAAAGGCAATTACAGTGTGTTTGTTCTTCTCCACTTTAAGCCCATCTGGAAGTACACCAAACACAGCCATTAATGGATTAGAAGTGATTGTGACACCAAGGCTGTCTAATAGGCATTTAAATTTTTTTGTTCAGAATGATGTTAAATCGGTGCACACTCAAAACATGTGGCCTAGTGAGGCTGGAGTTCAATTGCAATGTTTGCAGGTTGGATCTTGCCCTGGAAATCTTTTGGACAATTTTAAATGAGACAGATGTGCTTGGTAAAAGATTTTATGTTGAAAAATTGAATGGTTTGCACATATGGAGCTAGAGTGAATTCTGTGCATGGCTGCCTTCCACTCCCTTTCCAAAATATTGAGTGAGAGACCCTTTTCCCCCTGTACTCTGGGATCTTTAAAAGGAACTGACTTTAAAATGGTTTTATATAGTATATTATAGAAATGCTGTCTGAATCTTCAAGACTGATCAATATTTCTTCAGGAATAGAAATAGATTGGGCAGATTTCATTTAGCACAGTTTCTAATTTGGATATAGTAGAAAAATTGTGTTGATGGGAAGTTAAATTGGGAGTGTAAATGTCCATAAGATATAAAGACATTAAATGATTAAATCCTGTATGTTTTCCAAACATTAAAAACTGTGCAAGTTTGAGAGGGTGGAAAAGGTGGTTATCATGCAGATAAAAAATTATCTGACGTGAAGTTCTTCCTACATTGGTTGCATATTTTGAGTGAATGAAGGACAATTGAGTTGTTAGCGTATTGATGAAACCTTGCAATGTGATCTCCGGCGTGTTAGACTTTATGGGTGAATATATTACATTAAATAGGCGTTGAAGATTGGAAACTAAGTGTCTACCTTTGATAAATCTGGTTTATCTTGTGATATTACCAAAGGGAGCACTTTCTCAATCCTTCTAGCTAGAACTTTGGAGAGTATCTTAACATCATTATTCATCAGTGAGATTGGTCTGCATGATGCACATTGTAAAAAGGCCTTATTTTTTTTAATGAAAAATGGTAATTAATGCTTGGCAAAAAGTTTGAGGCAGAATTTTATTGTCTCTGGCATCTATAGATGTTGCTAATAAAAGATGAACTAATTTAATTACATTATTTTTTTTATAAAATTCAGCAGGGTAGCCATCAAGACCTGGAGCTTTCCTGGAAGTGAGTTTATAGTGTTGAGTAATTCTCATAGTGTCAGTGGTTTATCCAATTCCTCATTGAGGGTATCTAGCTGTGGTATCCTTAATGTATCAAAACACGCATTAGATTGTGTCTTATATTCTTTAAACTGAGTAGAATATAAGGACTTATAAGTAGTCTCTAAATGTGTGCAATATATTTTTATGGTCAATAGTTTTATCTCTTTCTGTGTTGGTTATTATTGATATTGCACTGCAAACTTTCTGCTTGTGGATTTGTTGAGCTAAGACCTTTTTACCCTTCTTTCCATGTTCATAGTAATGATGCTACGATTTAAAAATGAGTTGTTATGTCTATTTTGTTGTCAAGAGGTTGAGTTCTGGTAGAAAAGCTTGTCTTTTCTTAAAAAGTACTTCATTTGGAGACCTGGGGCCTCATGTATAAATGGTTGCTTATGCCCGTTTCCATGCTCACATCACAATGTATAAAAACTAAACATGGAGTAAAGCCATGCACATTTTCACGCCAGCTCAATCCTTGCCATAGGCAAGTTCTCCACTCGGTTTTGCAAGCCGGCGGCACCCAACGTCAAAGCAGTGCTTTTGTTCCAGTGTGGTTTCCCTTTCTTTTTTAGATCCACATCCCTGAAACGGCTTTATCAAATACATTGAAATTAACCACATATTGTTTATTAGTTTAAGGCACCTGATTCTAATTAACCTGTAACAATATAATGGTCCACGGAATGGCCAAACTATTCCAAATACCATAGCTGCTTTAGCATTGTTATTCTCAAGTATTTATCCCACTGTATCCGAACGTGGAATCACAACTCTACAGCAGCTGATTGGAAAGAGAATTATCGGTATACAGCATCAAGCATACGCTGCCTCAGCCATGCTGTCTATTTGAACTGTTCTCATACAACGAACGCTTAAGAGCCTTTCCTGTAGGGACATCGCAGTTCAAAAACAGTTTCATCCCAAGAACTATAAACGCACGTATTTACATATGATGAAAATATCATTGTTAAGATGAAATACAGCAAAATATGTTTATTACATTATACAGATAAAATGTTAACTTCATTTAAATAATCTATATTGTTAATAATTAAACATGTGAGGACATGGTGTCGCAGCGCTAGCGATAAGCTGGCGCCCCGTTCAGGGATTGTTCCTGCCTCACGCTGTATTCTTGCTGGGAATGGCGTGACACTGGATGGATAGATGGATAGAATAATTAAACAAGTACTATGAAGATATTTCAATGTTCCTTAAACGTTTTGAAGAATCAGTGTTCTAAGTTTACAGATGGCTTGACATCTATTACTGAGCTGATTGTGTGGCGATTGGGTACTTGGAGAAAGAAAAGGAAGGACAGGAATCGGGGGTTAGTACATTTAAAAGACAGTACTGCTGCAATAAATTACTTCATTGCAGGAACAATCACTGGATGGGGTGCCAGTTCGTCACTATCACGGCGCCACCGTGTTCCCATTTTTAATAATATGCAAGTATACATCTCAGTATTTAAATTTTTCAGAAAGCTGTAATATCACAAATGTAATGGATTCTGTGTCTTGTCGGAGGAAGAGAAAGCCAGTTTAAGAAGCACGTAGTGATTCACACACATAGAGCACATAGAAGAGCACATACAAAACAAAGCATTTAACGTGCTACTTTAGTTATGATGGTATTTGAGAAATTAGTAAATTAAAGATTGCAAGATGAAGTTTATGATGTTCTACTTCAGTGACAAAATAAACTATATGATTAAAGTGGAAATTTTGAGATTAAAAATTCCGTGCTTTTTTCCTACTGTGTGCCTATTTCTTTTTCTTTTCTTTGTACCCTAATAAGCTTCCATATGACTCTCAGACGGTGGGCTACGACTTGCCTTTTCACGGCAACTTTGATATCTGACAGCTTCTTTTTTATTTCAGGCACTGTGCGACTTTGTGAACTTGAACTTTTGAGTTTCTCCAACACTCTATGTCACTCGATCAACTTCCTTTTGTTGTTAATACCACTATTTAAACCAACAAATAGTACATTATTCCTTTCCTCCACTTGGTATTCACTGAAATTCTTCTATTTTCCCCTGTGCTTTTGCCATTGTCTTTTCACAGAACGCTGAGCTTAAGGGCTATTTATACTGATTTGTATATTCAAAGAGGCGTAATTCTGAGAGGAGTTGAGGAGTGGCGGCAGGAGCGTGCATGTGCATTACTTTTCACACTGACCAGGATTTATGTAGCGGAAGAACGTGGAAGTTTGCGTACACACAGATTCATGCATCTGGATTTTTTTGTGTGTACACACATTTCCACTTTTGTCTGCACACCATGTTTTAGTGTGAATTCTACGCACTGCATTATGCATGAGGCCTCTGGCGTGTTTTTGATTCATTTTGGAATTTCACTGATTAACTCTGATGGCTTCTTGGTTTTAGATTTATATTTGTGGGAGAGAAATGATCTGTCCTCTTAAAAATGCCTTCAGAGTTTCCCAGAGTATTCCTGCAGAAACCTCCGAATGATGCATTTGCCTCTAAAAAAGAAACAATTTGCTTAGTTATAAATTCTGTATGATTCTCATCACTTAACAACAAGGGGTTAAAACAGCAGCTGCAAGATGAGTATGGGGGTCATAGTGATTTGAACTTCATGATCAGAGAGGCATAATTGGAGATAATAATAGTGTCATGGGCAAGAAATTGTTATATATAAAGTAAAAAATATAAAAATAATCAATTCTTGAGTAGCAATGATGTAAAGGTAACAACAATTTTTTTTTAAATTCCATTTTAGTCGATATAAATTGGAAGGCTAAATAGATCACTTAGATAGCCGGAGTTTTGCAGTAGCTCGCGCGTTTGATCGTGCGTGCGGGATGACCAGTGTGTTAGAAGAAAAGAGATCTCAGACTGGTCGCCCTGTATGTCAATCAAGTGGCAAATGCCATAGGGAGGATATATGATAGACAAACATTTAAAAAAAATTTTTTTGAATGCAACACGATCTACCTGCACTCCCTTTCCGATCTACTGGTCAATCGCGATCGACGCATTGGGCACCCCTGATCTATGTAAACACATCGTTAAAAAAGAAACTTTTTCATGTTTTTGTAATAATTGACAAAATGTAGACATGAAGTTTATAATGTGTGAAGCCTGAAGTCCAAATATCAAAAAGGTAAGGTAACAAAAGGTACAAATATAACAGAACAAGTGCGCTCTTCAGGCTTCACACATTTTGACCTGATCATTTTAGAAGTAGCTCGCAATCCGAAAAAGTGTGGGCACCCCTGACATAGATTGTTGTAGACACAGAACACACATGAAATGCATGTGTTCCAAATAACAATATAGTATTTATAAAAGGTGTGATTTTGCTTGACTTCTCACTCTATACAAGTCCAAGCAACTGACACGCAGGTAAACAGACTTGAGCTGAGAAAACTGTGTGCCGGTGGGGGATGCGATAGCAGACTACTTGCTGCTTTATCAACACATTTAAAGGACAAGAGATGCTGACGGAGAGGTGAGAAGCGATTTAAGGTGGGACAGATCTACAAGTTTTTTCATAGGCTCTGGTAATTCTAGTGTTTAAGGATCAGGTGGAAGAGTACCACTCCCAAGTTGCTGGGTTGGAGACAGTCGTTGTGGGTAAGTAGAACCTGTGGTTAGCTTCTACCCATGGGTCTAGAATGGATCACTGGGCACATAGATCAGGGGCCTACGGACTAGAGCTGGGCTCAGAGGGGGACACACTGGGGACCTTTTATGGACTCCTGAGAGAAGGGAATGCTCCACGAAACCCCACAATGGGTTTGAGAAAGGAGGGGGTGCCCTAGGTCAGCAGGCAAGGAAAATATTCCAGTGGGAATTTAATACATCTTTGCCTGCTGCTTCTCAGAGTTTCAGCCTATGGGCTAAGGCTGGGTGCTGGCTACAACCAGACTGAAACAATCCTGGCAGGTGGTGGAACAACTAGCATGTGCGCTGTTGCTTAGAGCCTGTTTCCTGAAGAGGCATTAGCTCTCTTGGAAAAGTGTTCTTTTAAAATTGTGGCATATTAAATAATTAAACAATATCATA